>JAPEBW010000385.1:0-57689 GCA_027405785.1 Ophiocordyceps robertsii | reverse complement strand
AATGCTGCGCCCATACAGCTGCGCACGTACACACACCCCATGCCCTCTCCTCGTCAGCTTGCTCCTTTATTTGTCCCAGTGCCGAGGAGGGGGGGTGAGGCCTTGTTTGCACCCACTCGGCTCTCGCCCTCATCTGATATCATCCCTCCGCCCCCCTCCCCGGCCCCGAATCCTCCTTTCATCTCCAATCCTGCTGAAACCTCTTGTGTCATCCGAGCCTGTGCGACCCGGCTCTGATCCGAAGTCGTCTCTCGCCCGCGAGCCCCTAAATCCCCGTGGCTGGATGCGCCCAACACGAACAGGTTGCCACTCTCGACACCCATCCACCTTTTCCCCATCATGGACAGCTTCTCCATCGGCCGGTTCTCGGTCCACCGCTCGTCCAAATCGGCCGACAGCATCCCCCGTATAATCCAACATCGACCCTCGATCTCGGACGATTCCTCTTTGAGCGACACGGCTTCGAAAAAGTCTACTTCCAGGACGTCACTTTCGTGGCTTCCGCCCATGACCTGGCGGAGACCCCACGGCTCCCCCGTCGTCATCCGGAGCGGACGTGAAGTCCATCAAATCTCGACGCCACTTCCTCCCATTCTGTCCACCTCTCTGCCGTCCTCGGCCGACTTGGCCAGCCACCGTCAAGGCCGCGCGCTTGGGGCTCTCGAGAGGCGCATGACTGGCTCCATAAAGCAAGTGCCGGGCTCGGGCACCACTTCCGCTCCGTTGAGGCGCCGTGCATCAACTGCATCCCACAACCTCGGGTACGGCGCCGCCGAAGCCCGTCCAGATCCATTGGCGCTATTGCCCTTGCCGCCGACAGCTAACCCGCCCAAAATGTCCGACGTCGTCAAGGAGCGCAGCCCGACTCCGTTGGGCGAGCAGTCGGACGAGAAATGGACAGCCAACGTCCAACAACTGATTCAGGAAACGGAACGCGCTTTCGAGGCCGTCGGCAATACCATCAGCGAGACCCAGTTGACCTCTTGGCTCCTCGACGTCATTGAACCGGCTGCGTCATCATCGTCCCTTGTTCCAACAGTCTCCAACGTGTCAGAGCAATCGCAAACCCCTTCCGGCCAAGACCAGAGCAACCAAGAAGGGCTCTCTGAAAGAAAGCCACTGGCTCGCAAAGCATCCGTCACCCAGGCTCAGCGAAGGAAGCGAGCCAGGAAAGCCGGACGCGATGTCTTTGGAGGCGCTCGCTTCCAGGCAAAGACCATCCCTTGGACACTGGCCGAGAGTGTCGGCAGCGCTCTGAGCCAGCGCTTCAAGCGCGTCGTGGCCGACGAGATGCTAACCCCGGACCGCATGGAGGAGCTCAAACGGGGTCGGGAGGAAGCCCAGGAGGCAGAGGCCAGATTGCTGCGCGAGTGCCGATCTTCGACGGAGTCGAATCGAAGCACCTTGACCGACCTGTCGGACCAGTCCGTTGGGCCCTTTCACCTGGAGCACCTGACGCTGGACACGGACGCGGTGGCAGGTGCAGCAGACTCATACCCGTCGGCCGCCACACACCAAGCTGCGGCCGCTGTCATTGACGAGGATGTTGTGCGCACCGACTTTCAGGCGCTCAAGGGCGCCGCGCCCCAAAGCGATGACGCTGATGAAACAGGCATCATAACCGTCGGCGACCTTGCCTTTCCCTCGCCTCCCTCGAAGAGCAACTCGCGACAGGGGGCAAGAACGCCACAGCCGGCACGGCTGCCCACGATACACGAAGCCTTTTGCGCCGCCCCTGGTAGCTTGCGACGTCGGCCGGAGACGAGGCGACGAAACCGAGTCAGGCAGGAAAAGATGGAGGAGAAGGCAGAAGAGAAGCCAAAGAAAAAGGAAGGAAGAATCTACCTCCGGAGCACGCCCCTTTCGTCGGCGAACAGGGCTTTCCGCCACGGACCAATCTCGTTTGAGAGGCCGGAGGCAGGCAAGCGCAAAGGATACGCCGAGGACGCGGACGAGACTGTGGACTGGACGGCGTTTCAGATGGCCATTTTGGGAGGAGCAGGCGACTTGATGTCGGGCTTGTACGAGGACGACCAGAACCAAATGGCCGACGACATGGCGGAATGGTTCGAAACGTTTGGCTTCGAGACGCCGGGACAACTGATATCCGCCAACGGCATGCCGCCGCTGGACCCGCCGCATAACATCTACTCGTCGTCGACGTCGACGGTCAACTCGGACAAGGACCTCCCGATTCCCGTGCAGAGTGAGAGGCAGTTGCCGCACGACGGCGGCAGGCACGGCAAGGTGGACGCGGGCACGGACACGGTCAGGTTCTTCCGCAGCAGCAGCAATGCCGGCATACGGCGGAGCATGCCGGCGCAAGAGCCGCAGAAACGGCACGAGCTGCTCCGGCGGATGTCGAAGCTGGGGCCGGCCAGGCCGCTGGTGGTCGGGGAGGAGGTGCCGGAAGATGTGCCCGAGGGCCTGGCGGAAAGAGTGCCCATGGGGTGCAACCTGGAGCACGACCTCGACGACTTTTTGCGCTGGGAGAGGCAATGTCTCTCAGGGGGCGTTTTCTGAAAGAGTTTCTTATGTTTGGCATAGACGTGCACATACAGGGCGTTTACCGATACCTTGGAGGGTTTGCTTTGTTCTTTTCGAGGCGTTTGAGAGGCAAGGCGCAGGCTGCTTGGGGGTTTCCGTGGCGTTGCTCATGGTGATGGATTACGCGATATGAGGTGAGCTGGCGGGCCTGTTACAGTAGATGGGAGGGATAGATGAAGGACTCGAGTCTATTCGGTAATGGATTGAAGGGTGGAGGAGGAGTCGGCTCTGTTTGCGACGAGCGGCAGGGTGTGACGGGCAACGTTGGGCATGGCAGCTCGTGCCCTTGTACTGTATGTGTATATTGGTTTAGACATGGCAGGTTGACAAGGACGCGATTTCACAACTTCACATTGGGAGGCGGATGTTGAGATGAGCTGCACTCGCTGGGCTGGGGCGTTTAGATGTGTTGGATGAACCAATGTACATGGACGGTCATGATCCAGGCTGCCACGACGAGCGAAAATAAAAGCGGGACGGTCGAGGACCCGCCATCAAGGCACAGTAATGTTGGGTGATGAGGGCACAGACGATGATGTGGGTTGAAAAGACGGGTGGCCATCACGGAGTACATGTGTCCAGAGTACAGAGTACAGTGCTCGGTGCAGGCGAGTACGCGGTAGGCGGCGTCGGGTGATGATTGGCCTTGTACAGAGTACAGACAGAGCACGGAGTATGTCCGTGCGTACTCTGTAGATCTATCGCTAATGCCAGGTGGGGCTCGCTAATTTATCGTGGCCCCGGAAAGACTAACCGGACGTCGGGCCATGAACTACCAACACGCCCAGGAACTGGAGGAAATCTTTGACGGTTCAGCAGGTTCGCGAGCTGCCGATGCTCTGCGAGACCGGCCATCATGGGGGCCAATCATGGGGCGTCACGACACTCACAGCCCCGTTTGTGACATCAACTCGAAGGCTGTGCGAAATGCGGGCATACGAGCCCATTGCCTTGGTGCTAGAAATAACCCAGTTTTGATTTATGCAGCCACGACTACCCATGATTGCCGGTCCGATTCTCCGTAGTTGATGCTCAAGGATCCACGCCTTGGAGCGCGCGGCGGGTCTCCTTGATGGTCCGTTGTTTCCATGACTGACGGGCATCAACATGCTTTCCTTTTAAACGTCGACGCCGTCATCGACTTCACATTGTATAATATTCGCGATCCTTCAGCGGCGACATGGCCCGGATACACGTGCCCGAAGCCTCGATTCATTCTACACACCATCATCCAAGGCCGGGCTTCTTCGCATGGCCAATGTATGATTATGACTGTGGCTTCCCTCCTCTACCGGGCTTCGTTCCAAGGCAACTTGGGGTGCAGGGCTTAATGCCTCGATCCGTTTCATCACCAGTGGTTGCCTTCATCACCGAGTCCCACCTCTCTTTCCGGACGCGGATGATTGGAGAGCGGCTAACAAGGAGAGTATTGACTTTAGGTGGGGCTTTAAAAGGTGTCAGAATACTTGTGTTGGCGATATAGCGTCACTCTACGGATATATAGACTGTGAGTTTTTAACATGTAGTTTAATATACCAAGTCTGATATACTAGATATGTGAGTTGGGAGCAACGTCACTCTATATATAGACTGAGTTTTTAACATGCAGTTTAATGTCGTCTGATACCTATAATACTAGGGTATACACATACCCAGAGGTACGTACCGATATAGCCTAGGGAGCCTGTCTTATAGGGTAGCCCGACCTTACAAGGAAGAACAGCGTCATACACAGCATAGACGCGAGCGGGTACCGCGTCTCTCGCCCTCAACACATCAAGGCCCATCATCATCACCACTCAGTCGCCCGCCCACGCCTCCACGCACCCAACCCCACAACAGCCCACGCCATCGCAAGAACCCGCCCCCTCCCCGAAAACAACACCATCCGAACCATCGCACCCCAATCTCCCAGAGACAGTCTGCCCTAAACCCCCGAGGCAGCAGGAAGCAAGGCGCCAGAAGCCAGCACCACAGGGAGCGGGAGCGCGCCAGCCAAAGCAACACTCTTCCCGACCCGTCTGAACACGCGCGATTCCTCGCCGGCGACGAAGCAATGCTCCGCCGCCCGCCCACGACGCTCACCATCACGGCCGAGGACGTGGCCGCCTACGAGGACCGTCGCGTCGGCGAGGCTCTCCACGTCGAGGCTCAGCAGCGTCAGCCCGAAGCCCGCCACCACCAGCAGCAGCAGAGCCCGCGCCGTGCTCGCGATGAGCGCATTGGTGTGACGCGCCGTGCGGGCCGTTGAGGGGGAAGGCTGTGGTGTTGGGGAAAACGGGGGGGGGGCGCGTGGGGACCTCGCGATTGTGCTCCTGGGGGTTGGATGGCGTCGACGGTGGCCGCGCCGTGGCGAGGGGGCCGGGCTTGGAGCCGGCAAAGGACGCTGGCCGCGTTCTTGGGTCTGGGCGACGATGACGACGACTGTCAAGAGTCTCGGACCTGCGGCACGGGGCCACGAGTTCCTTCTCCCCCGGACACCAGAAGCCTCTCGCGTGTGCCGTCGCAGGGGCAACAGGGCGCATCGAGACGGCGACAGGCAGACCTGGCGCCGCAGGCCCAAGGGGGGGACGGCCAACACGACACATGAGCCCACGATGCCCAGGCTCGTCGACAACTGGATAGACTGGATAGACTACAGAGCATGCAATGGCGCATCCGTCAGTTCCGCGTCCCCTTCACTTGGACGTGCTGCTGGATGCTCCAGACCCCTGCAAAGCCCAACGCCAAAGTCAAGCGCCATTAATGTACGGATACTCGCCTCTACTATACAATTTGCGCAATGCTTCCTTCTCCCCGCGGTAACAAATGCTAGTTCCATGGCGCCTCACTCAGCCCTTCCTGGCCAGGTAGACCCAAAACACCACGGCCATCCACGCCGCCCTCCACGTCGTCGTCCACATCTCCCTGCCAAACGTGTCCAGCACCCGCCGCCCCGTCGCCGTCTTCCACTCCTTGCCGCCGTCGTAAAAGTCGCTATCCAGCTTGATGCGCGGCCCGCCCTCCTCGCCGGCCCAGCCCCACCGCCGGCCCTGCCGACTCTGCTTGGACGACCACCGCGAGCCCCTCTCCGTCGCCGCCAGGCCGTTGCGCGCCCCCGACGTCGCCGCCGCCACCGGCCGAAGGGGCGCGTGGCGTGGCGCCGCGACGGGCGGCTCCGCCTTTGCCTTTTCTTGGTAGACGGGGAGCACGGCCGCGCGTGCCTTCTCCGCCTCGAGTGCAAACGGTTGCAGGTGGAGAATGGGCACGAGAAAGGCTCGAGCGGCGAGGACGATGAGGGTGAGCATGGCAAAGGCCGCGTACCTGACGTACGTGCCAAGCTGGTTCGGCAGCAGGCACAGGTGCGTCTGCAGCGTCTTCTCGGGCGCCCCGGGCACCGGCTTCCCGTCGGCGCCGACGGGGTTGTAGAGGCTGACCATGACGAAGCCCGGCGTGGGCACGCCCATGGCCATGCTGAAGCTCTTGACGGTAATCTCCCGCACGCCGCCCCTCGACGCCGAGTGCACCAGCTCGCAGTAGTCGTGATCGTCGCCGGAGAAGACGTGCGTGACGTTGCCCACGCTCCTGACGAGCTTGGCCGAGTCCTCCTGGCCCAGCACGTTCTGGTACTGGTAGCCGGCCGCCACCGAGATGGCGTTGCGCTGGTCCGGGCTCACCGGGCTGGACTGGCCCCTGGGCGGCTTCGTCGGCGGCCAGTGTTCGCGGTGCGGGCCGCATGGTGTCCCCGTGTCGCGATACAACGGGACGTGCGTGAGAAGGATCGTGGGCCAGTCGTGGCCACTGCTGCTGTCGCCCTCCTTGGGCCAGCGGCTGACGTCTGCGCGGCCCAGGTCCTCCACCTTGTGACTGAATCTCGGTGCGGGCCCCACGTCGTGCCACGCCCTCAGCTCCTTCTGGACCGCCCTCCGTTTAATGGACTGGACTTGGCCCAGGAACTCGTTGACGGGCCCGTACATGGGTCGCAAGTCGTGGCTGTCCTTGTACGACGACGTGTCGGCGCTCAGCGAGACGGTGTCGACCGAGACGATTGTGTGGTTCCCAACGACATCGACGCGGTTGACGTCGCCAAAGAAGGCGCTGAAGCGGTCGCGGACAGGGACCTGGATCTGGGCGCCGAAGCCCAGATCGTGGTTGCCCGGCAAGCTTGCGACGAGCTTCCGCCCCCTCTGCCACGGCCCCGGAGCGTCGCCGCCGACGTTCCACGAGTCGGCAAAGATGGTGTTGAAGCGCCGGTACTCGCGAAGCCAGTAGTTGTCGCCATACTTGCGATGCCACGTCTTGACCCACTTCTTCTCCTGGCCGGACCGGTCGTTGCCCCATTTGGGGTCGACGAAGCCGCCGGTGCGCGTCTTCCACTCGCGCCCGCCGTCGAAGAGATCGCCGAGGAAGAAGAGGCTGTCGGGATGGAGCTGGCGCTGGAGGGCGGCGAAGCCCCGGCGCATGTAGTTGTCGGTGATGAGGAGGGTCAGGGCCGATAGCGGCCACGGGCGGCCCGGGTACGAGTGCGGATCGATGATTTGAGGGTCGGCCACCAAGATCAAGTGGTGAGGGCTCGCTCCTCTGGGCTGTCGGTTCGGCTCGCGTCAGCACAAGTCAGATTCGGGCCAGAGAGCCGCCACCTACCCATTTCTCCCACTTCTTCCAGGCGCAGTCGTCGACCCTGCTGTCAAACACCCAGCGCTCTCCCCACAAGAGTATCACCATCCACACGAGCACCAGCGCGTGCGGGAAGCTCAGCAACCGCCGGGGAGCCAGGTTCCTGCCCATTCGGCCGAGGAGGCTGCGCGTCAGCACCGTCGCCGAGTGTCTCCCCGGGCCGCGAGCCCATGTCCAGAGCAGCTGCGCCCGTCGCCACGAGGTCAGGTACAGCCTGTGCAGCTGGGACACGCTTCGACCATCCATTGTCGTCGTTGTCGTCATGGCCCGTCAGCAGGCCATGGCCCCTCTATTCCCACTGGACGATTGACGCTAACGAGCGAGACACGGCACAGGGGACCGACCTCGTTGTTGATTCGACTCGAGGCGGCGGAGGAGAGTGGACGGTCGTGGCGATTGCGGAGGGCGACGAGAGGAGCGGTTCGGGAAAAGGAGACAAAGGGAAGCTGCTTGGTACGAATGAAGGAGCAATGGTGAAGAGGCAAGCCAGGAAGCTAGACGGGGACATCAAACACGGACTCCTGAATCCCGCACTTGTCTGTGGTGAATGGCTGGCCTCGCTTGGCTGGCCTTGGCTTGGCTTTGCTGGGCTTGCTTGGCTCGACGCGTGGGGGGTCGAGAATGGAGCCGCCGGCGCCTGTTAGTCCCGAGGTTACCCGGCCGGCCCACAGGCCTTGCGGTGAGTGGTTGCCGCCCCGCCCGCTCACTAATACAACATACCTGGGTACCTACACACAAACATACTACGGATACGCACATAGTACAAACAGCAGCTTGTATAGTAGTTTGGACGAGATGGATTCAGTCGGGCTCGCCACGTCAGGCATTCCCAGCCCACCAACCATGTGCAGATAAATACTCAACCTACAGTGTGTGTGGCCTGAGTGCACCAAAGTAATCAACCTCATCATGACTCCCACACACACACACACACACAAAACCCTAATCAAAAAAACAATAACTCGTCTCCTTTCTTCCCCCCCCCTGAAGCCTCGACACCTAATTCGTCTTTTCTAATCGCCCAAATAAAAAGACTGATTCAACCGGCACCGTCATCCATAACCCGTCTCAGCGCCCGCGTATTCCTCGTCGTCCTCATCGCTCATCACGTCGTCCTCGTAATCATTAGACTTGGCCCTCGCCGCCTTCTTCCTAAAGCTAAACAGCCGCTTGAGTCCGCTCGCCTCGGCCCCGCCGCCCTTTTGCGCCAGGTCATCCTCGGCAGGGTCATACTCATACTGCAGCCGAGGCACCAGTATCCGGTAGGGGACCGTGATCCCGGCCGGATCCTGCCCGTTGACCTCGACGTTGAGTCTGATATCCAGTCCCTCCTCCAGGTCCACTTGATACTTGTCGGCCTGCCGCATCTGTTTCGCCGACAGCCCAGTCGGCGTCCTGTGGAAACACGGCATCACTGCCATGTCCGGCTCGCTGCGGCCCGAGACTGCCGCCGCCGGCTGCCTGTCCATTGTCTGCACTCTGTGCCGCGGCTGAGAGGTGAATTGCGACTCGTCCCCCACTGAATACTCATCCTGCCCAGCACCGGCGCCCCGGACACTGAAAGCATGGGCTGCGTGAGGTGGACCGTACTCATCGCCGGGGTGACCATGGTTGCCGCCCCGGAGGCCGTTGGCGCGGCCGCCGTCAAGCCGACTCTCGCTGGTGTGCCGCCCAGGTTCTGCGTATTCTCTCGCCTGGGCCTCGCCACGGCCAAGTGACATGCTTCTGCTCAGCAGGCCCGGACGCTGCCCATCAGTCGAGTTGCGACGGGAGAGGCTGCGGAACAGGCCCATCCTGCCCGACACGGGCGGCCGGGAGTCTCGCAAGGACTCCCGAGTTCCGTCTGGGCGGCTCGGCTTTGACTTGCGCCGTGAAGACAGTCTCCGAAGAAGCCCCCCTCCCACGCCAGGCGGTGGGCTCCGGCTTGCGTCACGAGCAGACATTGGAGGTGTTGGTGGTGGCGTGGTGCCTGGGGTCCACTGACGAATCGAGCACCAATTCCGATGCGGCAGGAGGTGCTTGTTGCTCCTGCATCTGCCCTCGACACCCTCTCTAAACAGGGGGATCATGCCCTCGTCTGTTTGCTTGTCAAAATGATGCACCTTGTTCCGCTTGTTGAGGGCATCCGCCATCGAGTCCGACGGCGGTGCGTTGGCCACGGCCGACGAGATGATGTTTGGCATATATCTCGGATCCCTATGCTTGGCGAGCCCGAGCTTGGGGTTCGAGTACAACTGGCCTACCGCCGCCATGCTGACGTTGCCACTGTTCCAGAAAGAGGCCGGTTAGCGGACAAACAACGACTATTGGGCCCTTCGGCCGTGACGTACCTCAAGACAGTGATGCGCATCGACTTGTCGATGGCCAGATCCTGCAAATCTTCGATGATGATACTGCGCTCATGTTTGTGGTTCCGGGCAACCCAGTGGCCGTTGACGTCGTCGAGCATCTCGGCGCGGCTGTCCATGTGATTAAGGGATTTGCCAAAGACGCCGGCTCTGCCCAAGGCCTTGACGGGGCTCATGAATTTCGAGGTAAAGCTGCGGCTTTGTCAGTAGTCGTGACCACTGCAGCCCACCGGCACAAGGGCGACTCACAGGTTCTCCAACCAGTCAAACCGGGGATAGGCAATGGGGAGGGCAGAGAGCACAAGGAGATGCTCAATCTGGCCCCGTCGTATCTCTGCGTATAGTCGGTTCATAATCTTCTCCCACGTCTTCTCCCGCATCACGTTGTTCTCGGTCCGTTCGGTGCGGCAGTCAACGGCGAGCAGGGCGACCTTGCCTCCCAAGGACAAGAACAAGCTGCGACTCAGCTCGTGGATGTAGGGCCCCGGCTGCACTCCAAGGATCCAGCTCGGCTCAGACGTTTCCGTCTCCGTGACCAAGCTTTGATGCTGGAAGAGCATGTAATACTTAAAGGCCACGGACCCCAGCCCGCAAAAGACTGGCCCATTCATGTCGTGGTGGGGATAAGACCCATAGCCGTCCAAGATGTCATGGTCGTCGTACATGTTGATCATCGCTATCTGCGAGGTGGCGAGGCCATAGAGACCCTGAGAAAACCACATGCAGTAGCGCTCGAGGTAGAAGGCCTCCAGCTCGTCCTGCATCTCCGCTGTGAATGGCGTGCTTTCCTTCTCCAGAGGGTCATTCATTTCGAGCCAGTCGCCGAGGAGGTCGCACTCGTACGCGACGGCGTCGTTGTAAATCTGGTTGCCGCCGCCGATCATGACGTGGAAGGGCTGCGATTGGTGCGTGTTCAAGACATCGCGCCACATCGGATCCGGACCGCTCAGCTCGTCGGTCCTGACACCGGCGCCGAAGCCGTTGCCGCTATAGAACATAATGTTCATTGCCCGGGCTCGGGACGGGACCCAAAAGGCCATGCAGGGGCCGCGATTGATGCGATAGGCGATGCGCTGCTGCTTGTCACGCAACTCGACTTCGACGTTGAACCGCCAAAAGGTACAGCCTCGTTCGCTGTGAAGGCGGAAGCCTCTCACGTCCTTGTACTTTTGCATCTTTTCGCCATCTGCGTTGGCGGCCTTGATGCGACGAGCGAAAGACCCGGGCGGGTCCGTCGAGCCATCCGTGGGCGACACTTCGGGCGGGCTTCTTGTCGTCTCGAACAGGCCATTGTCTGTCTCGTCACGCGAGATATCTCGGGCTTCATCTATATGCTCCACTGGTCGCACGTACAATGTCTCGCCCCTGCGGCCCAGCTTTGGGTGGCCGGCGATCGGGTCCACGTACTCTGGTGGCAGTTCCCCGTCCACTTGCTCAGGGGGGGGTGGAAGCAAAGCCACGTTTTGGACAAAGAGGCGAAGCATTGGAGCGATCTCGTAGGACGACTCGGAGTCTTTGGTGACGATCATGATGCTGCCCCTCCACGTCTCTCGTTCGGCCACGACACTATCGCCGCGGGGGGTTCGTACGGGAAACCTCTCGCGGCGAGTGCCGCAGTATCTCAAGAGCGGGCCGCACTTGAGATACAGAGGAGGCTTGAATCGCGTTGGGGCTGAGAGCCGGCATCAGCATGTCATATCAGGAGGTGCTTGAGCAGCCAAACTCACCGCTTGTATCGTCATACTCCCCATCATAAGCCTCGGCTCGGCGCTGCATGTGGGTGCGATTGTCGTCTGGGCCTCGCCCACCGCCCTCCCACCATGCCTTGTTCTTGTCGGCCGCGGATGGCTGCTCGTGCCTGAGATCCAAGAGTGTGCCGGAAAGAGTCCCCGTCGTGCCCTTTTTCCATTCGTCCATCCACTCCGGCGGCTGATACAATCCTGCCCCAGGGCGCAGGTTTTCGACATGTTCATCTGGGGACCTGGTGCCCTGTTGATCATGCGAAGCATCCGACGACTGGCCGCTGCCCCTTCGATCGAGAGACACGGCTGGAGCGACTGCGCCTTGCCGAGCCGCAGCCCGGGCCTCAACTGCCTGAGGCGGGTTCAAGGCTTGGCCTCTTGCGTTTCCTGAGAAACTGTCACCCGAGGGCCCGTAATCCCTGCCGTAAACCGGCTCGGGAGCGTGGCGACGCATGCCCTGAACAGGTTCCCACGCTGGGTACCTGCCGTCCCCACCAAGGGTACGGAAATCCCTTGTGTCCGGGAAAGGCAAGGGTATTGGAGGGAGCTCCTTGTTTCTAGTCGACAACGGAAGAGCCTGAGATGGCAGCTCCTGGAACACTTGGGCTGTCGGGCGGCTCGGCCCCCGGGCCATCCCGGCGGCTCTCGGTTCATGATAACGAGCGTCCCCCGGCGGCTCCTTTCTCAGCCTGTTGCTCCCTCTGCGGGCCATGGACAGGCCCTCATCACCTGTAGCGGGCCATGGATCTGTTTCCTCACTTGGCAGCGTTGGCTCGTTTCGCGCAGCACGGTCGCGAAAGCTGAGATTACGTTGAGGAACTCCGGGCTCTCGCGTAGCCGGCAGTTGCGCCGTCGCCGTTGTTTGATGCGGAGCAGCGTCGTGGTGATGGCTAAAGGGGTCACGAGACTGAAATTGAGACGGCGGTGTGGGCGGTGTCCGTGGAATAGGAACTTCCCGTTGGGGCTGGGGAAGAGCGGTTGCGGGCAAGGGGGCCGATGCCGTGGCCGGAGCTGCCGGCGAGGGTAGGACTCCTCCGTCGTTGTCATAGTCGGCGGGTGGGTGCCGATCGTGAGACCGGACTTGCTGGCTAGCAGGCGCGTCGGCGGCCCGCATGACGGCTCTCTGTCTGGCTCTCTGTTCTGCCGCCTCCACCCTGGCCCTCTTCTCCTCCTTGGTCATGCTATCAAGCGTCAGCTCCAGCTTTTGAAGAGGTGATCGGTCGCTTGCGAACATTCTACGGCGCTCCGATGATGCAGTCAACGATGGTCTGGATTGGGCAGCTGAGTCTTGGCTGACGGCCGGGCCATCTCGCCTGGCGGACATGTCGTGGATGGATCGCTGATAGGGAATCGCATGGGCATCATGACTGGCATCGTAGGGTCTTTGAAGTTCCAATTCGCCGTGCTGGGGCTGGAGGGGGGCCTTTGTCGAGGTAGCATAGGTATAGGAGAGGCCGCCGTTGCCATGGGTGTGTGGGTAGTTGACGGGCGGGCGGCGAGAGACATCAGGCGCAGCTGGAGAAGTTGGGAGGCATAAAGGGTCATGATGATCGGCGGCAGAACGATTCGCCCGGGCATCCAGGACGGGCTGTTGGCCGGCGGTGCGGTGGTGCGAGGGCGGTCTTGGACCCACGCCGTGAAGAGCAAAGTTCGGATCCGCAGCCGAGCGTGGATCAAAGGCGGGCTCGGTGGCTGTCGCTTGGGGTGAAGGGCGGATCGACTTGCGACGAGGCTGCGCCGTGTCGGTCGACTGTCGGTAGTCGGGCGGCGGCGGGTAGTAGTCGTGGTTGTCTGCCGACATGCGCCGGCCGCCGTCCTTGGCGACGTTGGGCTCGGGCAGCTGGCCCCAGTATGGAGCGGACATGGCGATGGTCAGGGCTCGGTGGCGGCGGCGGAGGTGATGGATGGATGGGGGCGGAAGCCGGGTGCTTCTATGTGGGCTGAGGAGCTGACGTCGGACAGTCCAGACTCGAGTCTCGGCGGCCAGAGCTCACGACGATGCGAGGCACCATGCTGGGCAGGCAGTTGGATGCTGTGCAGGAAGAAATCAGGCGGCGCGGAGCTGCAGGCGGCCGCAGCGGACTTTCCTTATCAAGGATGCGGCCATTGGGCAGGGAAATGGGGGAGGTTGTCGGCCTCGATGAAAGCTTGGCCGTTGGCAAGGGTTTCGATTGGAGGCCCTAGGCCGCGCCCAAGCCTGGCCCGGCTCCGTGCTCCTATCGCATACTGTACTCTGTACATACCTACGTATGTACGAATACATCACATCATAGCTGAGCCATTCTCCAAGTCATCATGGTGGACAGACGGCGGGCAGACGGCGGTGGGAAGAGGCCGTCGGTCGGCTAGGAGGCGAATGGCTGTAGTCGCCGCCGGTCCACTGACGGCATCGGAGAGTTGGGTGCGGATACAGTGCTGCGGGTGAGTAGCACTGCCTTGGACCTCTGTGAATATCAGGTGGCTGGAGAGGCCCGAGTCTGAGGTGGTGACGAGACGATGGCTGCAAGGTACCGAAGCTCTGTGGGTTGTGCCGTGGGTTGTACAGTACCGTGGGTTGTACCGTTGGGCTGTACCTGGGTTGTACATACCGCGCGACTGGGGGATGGGATGGGGCGAGGCGGCTGGGGGTGGAGAAGCGTCTCTGAGCCAATCAAAAGAGGCGAACATGGGGGGGGGGTTGGGGTTGCACAAAGCAAAGAGCATGTGGCCGGCGATTTATTGACATGTTTGAGTGAGCACTCGAGAATTTGGAACGAGCACAACAAAAGAAAGGAAACGAGAGAAGAGTGGCCGTTTGGTTCAGCAAGGTACCTCCCAGTATGCAAGGTACTTATTCGTACCTTGGGGCAGTGTAAGTACTTACCACAAGACATCAATGGCCCTGACCGCCAATCAACTCCACGTCGGGCGAGAGGCGGGAAGGCCCGGCCGGGCCCGGCGCCATTCTTCCCTCGCCAACCCCTCCAACCCCCACCCCGCGCTGCCACTGCCGCTACCGCTGCCGCTACCGCTGCCGGCCCCACGGGCAAATGGAGAATGGCAAGTGAAGCACATCGAGCTTTTGCCCATCAACATTGCAGTCATTCTACCCTTCCATCATCCTCTATTGGTATTTGGATCAATATTGGCGCCCGTGGCGAAAGGGGTCCTCTCCATTCCCATGCCGAGCGTCTCTCCGTCCGCCCCCTTGCCGAAAAGAACTCTCTTCATTCTCATGACGGGCGTCTCCCCGTCCGCGCCCATCCCGAAAGGCGCCTTCTTCCTCCCCATCACCAACGCCGCCCTCTCCTTCTTCGCTCTCATTACGAACGCCGCCCTGATCGTCCCCATCGTCAGGGGCACCTTCACCATCCCCATCGCGAAAGGCGTCGTCTCCACTCTCATCACCAACACCGCCCTGTTCGCGCTCGTCTTGAGAGCCACCTCCTCCGTTCCCATCACGACCGTCGTCCTGTTCGCGTTCGTCTTGAGAGCCACCTTCTTTGTTCCCATCACGACCGTTGTCCTGTTCATGCTCATCGTGAGGGCCATCTTCTTCGTCCCCATCATGACCGCCGTCCTGTTCACGTCCATCGTGAGAGTCACCTTCTTGGTCCCCATCAAGGCCGCCACTCTGTTCATGCTCGGGGCCACCTTCTTCGTCCCCTTCACGACCGCCGTCTTGTTCATGCTCATCGTGGAGGTCACCTTCTTCGTCACCATCGCGACCGCCGCCCTTTTTATGCTCATCGTGAGGGCCACCTTCTTCGTCCCCATCGTGACCGCCGTCTTGTTCATGCTTATCGTGAAGGTCGCCTTCTTCGTCACCATCGCGACCGCCGCCCTGTTTATGCTCATCGTGAGGGCCACCTTCTTCGTCCCCATCGCGACCGCCATCCTGCTCATGCTCATGGTGAGGGCCACCTTCGTCCTCATCGCGACCGCCATCCTGATCATGCCCATGGTGAGGGCCACCTTCTCCGTCCCCATCACGACCGCCGTCCTGTTTGCCCCCGTCACCCACCAGCTCAAATGGTTCAGTCGTTCCCTCAAACGGCGTCATCTTTTTCGCCAGCCGCTTCGAGTCCCCGTAATACCTGAATCGATAAGTCCCTGGCTCCGCGTTTCCCTTTGTCTCCCACTTGATATCCACCTCGCTATGTGAGAATAATTTGTTCGTTGATCGCCAGGTATAGACCAAGAACCAATCGTCGTCGTCACGCACGCGAGTCCAGTTGCCGTTGGGGCCGAGCTGTTCCACGGCAGCAAATGTCTGTCCGAGCCGCAGGTTGTTTCGAGGGCTCGCTCCCTGAAACGTAGCTTGAATGACGTCTCCCAGCTTATGCTGCCCTGTTGGCTGTTTAAGAACTTGGCCAAAAGAACGCTTAAACGGTTTGCCGTCAATCTTGAACGAAAAGTTAAAGTTGAACGCCTTCTTCCGGTTGTCCGGGGGAAGTTTGCCTGGATCTGGAAGGTCTGTCGAGCCTGGTTCTAGGTAATGCATGCTGCCGATCGTTAGGTTAATATACGCGTTCAAAGAATGCTGGCCAAAAATGGTAGAAGCCCCTTCGTAGCGCTGAACGGCATATTCCTCCGGCGTCGCGAGATAATGCGCGTAGGTGTTGACTGGGCTGGCGATTACGACGATAGGGTCCTTGTCTAGGAAGTTGGCTGCTTCCTTGGCCACCGCCGCCTTCCATCGTCGGCCGCTCATAGTGGTGACCTCGCTTGGGCTAAGAATGATGACGAGCTGGCCGATGCGAAACATTGAAATGTCCACAATGTTTGGCTCCCAGGCATACGGGCGCACCTGCTCGCCGCCGTCAAATAGAATGGGCTTCGGAGATTGACACTTCTTTTGCCGCTGAGATGGAACCTTAAGAAAGCCAAAGACGATTTTCCAGAGGGGATTTCTAGGTCGGTTGGCCTCGCCCTGGACAAAGTCAAACAAGCCTGGCCCGTCAGTCGTCCCGGCCGCAAAAGAGTAGCCCAAGGCTGCTGGGCAAGTGATGACATTGGTGCCATTGGGAAGAGTGAAATTCCACCAGGCCATATTATGGAAAAAGTGAAAGCCCTTTACACCCGTCCCCGTGATTGGCGTCGAGGACGAGTCCATTGAAGCCTTGAGAGTGAATTAGCACACGAGCAGAATGAAGATGAAATATCGCTGCTCTCAAGGCTTACCAGCAACTCCGTAGCAGCAGTGGCCTGTCGCCGGGCAATCTCATGGCAGCTACTGGCGCCCTGGTCCTTCTCTCGAAACATGGGTCCGCGACCGTGGCACCCAGTCACCTTACCATTCGGACAAGAGGCCGATTCGAAGCTGCATCTCTGCCCGGAGCCATCCTCGCACCATGCTCCATCAACGTTGGGGCTAGCGTCGGCCAAGTTCGCCTGGCTAAACCCGGCAATGAACCCGTCGGCGGCCGAGTCATCGTTCTTCATCGCTTGCTCGGTCATCCAAGACGCAAGGCCCTTGTTGTCCCCAGCCACATGTGTGTTGTTGTTATAGAGGGAGGTGCCATGGACGGGGAACCATGTTAACAGACCAATGTTCTTCAAGTCTGATGCCCGTCTAAACCGGAGAAGCGTCATAGTCGTGTCCGTTTCACTTTGATATTTCTGCCGCTCTTCCTCGGGGTTGTGGAGATAGGCATAGAGAGATCGGTTGATGGCGGCATCCAGGATTTCTGTTGTGCCCACATCGAGATAGCCCTATCTCCAACTTGTCAAAGCACGAACAGCACGAGAGGGAGGAATCAACCCACCTCCTGGAGACTCTCGTGGGCCCGCTTGATGGCCAGCAAAGTGCCTTGGACAAGAGCTTCATAGCTCTGACGGTCAAACCCCAAGTTTGGAATCGAGGGCAGGAAATAATTCCACCAAGCACCGGGGGTGGCATGGCTGTGGACAGCTGCCAAGGCAATGTTGTGTGACCCATAGACAGAGTACTGTTCCCCGCCGCCCTTGAGACCTTCGAGCACCCCGAGACGAACGGCGGTATCACCGACAAGGCTGTCCAAGACGACATAGACGACTCGGTCCTTTGGGTTCTTGACGTCGCCGATGATAAATGCCCGGCTGTAAAGGCGCTGTCTTATCCCGTTCCCGACTTGCGAGGCCTGGGCATAACCTGCCAGATTCAGGTCGACAACAGGACCGGTAATGTCGGCTTTGCCGATGCCGACAAGGTACTTGTTCCGGCGCGGAAGCGGTCGGTCTCGAGACCAGCCCGAGCCGCCGGCCATAAACTTTTGGCCTCGTGCATCCTCACGCGGGGGAGCAAACCGAGCGAAGGTGACGGCGCTCAAGAGCAGCAACAGGAACAGCCGGGTGGCCGATGCGAAGCGCGGGCGCGCAGAAGTCGGGCGCATGGCTCTCGAAGAAGCCGTTGCAACGAGACTTTGCTGGGACCAGACAGAGATGTCGGCAACATGGCCAGGGGAACTAGGCGACTTATCACCACATGGTTTCTTGCCTCCGCAACGCTTGCGGGGTTGAGTTCTGGCCAATTCCATGGATAGGCAAGGAAGCTTGAATAGCACATTCCTCGGGTTCACATTCTGCGAGTCTCGCCATCTCCCTGCTCCATCGACGGCTAGCTTGGACCACGGCAAGTTGAGACACCAGCCCCATGACGCTGGGGGCTTGGAATGCCTTCGGTTTGATATCCGTCAATTGGCGCTCCGGCCAGACATGTTGCTGTAGGCTTCACAGGGCTGTCCAAGCGATAGATCGCCTACCGACTTCTGGACACCGCCATCTACGTCCTGGGCCGGCAGCATCTAGCTCGCCGCCAGTGGCTTCTGCTCGTTCCTGGCTCAGTCCAAGCCTGCGACTGACCGAAAACCTGGCACCGAGGCATTGTGCCGGGTGTCGTGATTCGATGTCCCAGTAGCCCAGTCGTACGGAACGCGGGATGGGACAGATGACCGGCCTGTTCCCGTCGTGTCATCGAGGTCTGACGCGGGTTTCGTACGGGACGAGAGAGAGCAAGCCCGAGCGTTCATGGCGTACGAGGGCAGTCGTTGATCCAATCTAGAGAGCGAGACACGCGAATGGCAGAGTGAGCCTGTTGCAGAAACGTGACCGGTCAAGCCTGACGCGTCTTACGGCTCGGTCCCTGGGAGAGCCGAGCGGGAGGTGGTCTCCGTGCCGCGTCCAATAGGATAACTGCACTTCATACATGGTGTTTGACGAGGACGAGGACTGAATCGCCAGATGATACAGAGGTACAAGGAAGGAAGCCGGCCATCAGAGAAGGTCTGCATTATGTAATCTGGATAAATCCTGCATCGAGCTCTGATTGGTTGTCGTGACTCATGCGTGGGCCGGCCACTCGCTCTCACCGCGGCGGCAGTTCCTGCCCCCAACACGGAATTTTTGCGGCTTGACTGCTGGCGACCCTGGAAAGCGACTCGCACCTCCTTGCACCTTCCATCTTTACCCCCAGTCCTTCGCATCACCGCCCTCTCTTCGCGAGATCTTTGCCTGGAGCAAACTCGCACTGTCACCGTCGCCAACTGCAAGAAGTAGTCAACCTATCTCTGCCTCGTTGGCTTGCGCAACCGTCCTCGTCTCGCAACTCGGCCACCGATTCGCCAACGGCCTTTCCGACTTCATCCCCACGCCCGGCAAATCGCCCTTCAGCCCAGACGACCACGCCGCCTCTTCCAACACCAAGCACCAAAAGGGACACAATGGCGGCTACCGCGACTGAGGCTTCCAAGCTCGACCAGCAGGTCGACCTGTCGACGATCCCCATCTCGCCCGGCGGCAAGGAGGGCTCTACCAACGCCACCGCCAGTGACAAGCCTGTCACTGTCTTTCACGACAAGGACAACTTCAACGTCAAGCACCCCCTCCAGAACAAGTGGACTCTCTGGTTCACCAAGCCTCCGAGTGGCAAGGTATGGCTGGCGCCTCGTTCCCTAACCGGCTCGTCTGCCTGACCGCACCCTAGGGCGACAACTGGAATGATTTGCTCAAGGAAGTCATCACTTTCGACTCGGTCGAGGAATTCTGGGGTGTTTACGTAAGGCAGATTTCCCATCTTCCGTCTTCAAGCCTGTCGCTCTGTCTGACTTGACCTTTCCCTCGCTCCTACAGAACAATGTCGCCCCTGTCTCCGAACTGCCGCAAAAGGCGGATTACCATCTCTTCAAGGCCGGCGTGCGACCGGAGTGGGAGGACCCCCAGAACAAGCATGGCGGCAAGTGGTCTTATCAGTACAAGGAGAAGCGAACCATCGACATCGATCGCCTCTGGTTACAGGTCATGATGGGCGCCATCGGCGAGACGCTCGAGGACGAGGACGACGGTGAGGTCATGGGCGTGGTGGTCAACGTGCGCAAGGGATTCTACCGCATCGGCGTTTGGACTGGCACCCTCGGCAAGAGCGTCCCCGGCCGCGGCGACGGCGACGTCGCTGGCGGCAAGGGGCGTACCGGCGAGAAGGGCAAGGATATCCTCATGTCGATTGGACGGCGTTTCAAGGAGGTTTTGGAGCTATCCAACAACGAGCAGGTCGAGTTCTCTGGCCACACCGACAGTGCGCACTCTGGAAGCACGAGAGCCAAGGCCAAGTATGCTGTATAGGTGCGGGGAGCTGGACCGCGTTGGTGGTCGAGGACATGAAGGCAAGGCAGTGTGGTATGGACCTCCGGGCATCCGCTTGCCCCTACCCTCTGGCCTGCTCCGATAGGCGGTTGCGTCCTGTGCACTCGGGGGACGACGACTGATGGGGAGAAGCGCGACCACGGGCTTCGCGGTTCATGCGCTCGGATCAGGTGACTTGATCAGCTGGTGGGCGGGTACCGACGGTATCGTCTGGGCGAAAATCGATTTTCATGGCGGCGTTTTTCGGAAGCCCTCCGGTCTCTATTTCCTTTTCTGCGTTTTTCCCGAAATCTTTTACAGTCGGTGGTGTCTCGACAGAGCAGTAGGCATGACGCGGGGGCATAGATTTCTCAAGCTTGATCAAGCAGCTTGCTCACTGTAGGCGAGCGCGTACAAGTTGCGTGCACCATGACGGCCGCGCATTAGCTGAGCTATAGATCTATTACGTTTACCAAAAATCGCCATGATTTGTTTTTACACGGATATTCGTACACTGGACTCGCAGGTTCATGAGTGCAATAGATGCTACGATTCGTCGCCGCTAAACTCGTCTGCGAAAACGGCCCGGACGAGCTGTTTCTTGTTGATCTTGCCCATGGCGTTGCGGGGGATTTGATCGACGACCTTGATGGTCTGGGGGATCTTGTATGTGGCGAGACGAGTCTTGAGGGAGCGCCGCATGTCCAGTGGGCTCCACTTCTGGACAAGATGCTTGTTGAGAACGACGATGGCGCCCACCTTTTGACCCCAACTGCCGCTCGGGACGGCGACGACGGCCGCCTCGGCGACCTCGGGCAGGGAGAGCAGCTCGCGCTCGACCTCGAGGGCGCTGACCTTTTCGCCGCCCGTCTTGATGATGTCGGCGCTGATGCGGCCCTGGACAAAGTACATGGGGCCCCGGGCCCAGGGCTGGGAGCCGCGGCCGGCCGAGGACACGGGCCGGCGGACGGCGACGTCGCCCGTCTTGAACCACGGGCGGCCGCGTTCCGGGTCGTCGACGAACTCGCTCGCGGTGGCGTCGGGGTTGCGCCAGTACTCTTTGAAGACGGTGGGGCCGCGGAGCTGGATCTCGCCGGAGCGCTCGCGGCCCTGGGCGTCGAGTTCCTGGCCGGGGGCGATGACGCGGCCGGTGTCAACGTCGACGAGGCGAGCCTGGACCGATGGGAGGGGCCAGCCGACGCTGGCGTCGACGCGGTCGTCAAAGTCGAGGCCGCAGCTGAGGGCCATGCCGACCTCGGTCATGCCGTAGCGCTCGAGGAGGACGTTGCCGCGGCTGAGCTCCCGCCACGCGGCCTTGACGGGGGTGGGCAGCGCGGCGGAGCCCGAGATGTTGAGGCGCATGTGTTGCGGCGAGATGGCCTGGCGGGCTGGCTCCTGCAGCTCGGCGGGGAGGGATCCGTGGCTGGCCAGGAGGCGGCTGTAGACGGTGGGGACGACGGTGAGGAAGGTGACGGGCGGCGGCGGCGGCGAGGAGGACGAGTCGGCGGCAACGAAGGGGGCGGCGAGACGCCTCCAGACGGCGTCGGCATTGAAGGGGAACATGAACTCGACCGAGGCACCGGCGAAAAGGGGGGTGAGGAGGGCGTTGACGGCGCCGTGGATGTGGTGAAGGGGGAGGACGTGCAGCAGGCGGTCCGAGGGGGAGTATTTCCAGGCCTCCATCAGGGACCGCGACTGCGCCGTGAGGACCGAGTGCGGGAGAAGGACTCCTTTCTGCCAACCCGACTGTCAGGTCTTGACAGACAGAGGACTGAGTATTTGCAGAGCGGGGGTCGGCTTCTCTTACCGGCCGGTTCGTCGTTCCCGAAGTGTACAGCATTACTCCAGCGGCATTGTCGCCGTCCGCGTCGCTCAGGGTGACGCGCTCGCTCCCCGTGTGGCCGCCGACATGCCCTGCCAGTTGCAGATGGGCCGGCTTGCACGTCAGGTCCGTGGCCAGCACCTCGCCGGCCTTGGCGGCAAACTTGGACGAGGACACGAGCAGCGAGGCCTGGCTGTGGTTGAGAATGTACTGGAGCTCAGAGGCGGGAAAGGCCGGGGACAGGGGCACGGCTATGCAGCGTGCGGCCATGACGGCGAGGAGCGTGACTGAGGGCGTCGAGAAAGGAAAGCCATGTCAGCGGATGGGGGCTCGTCACGGCGCGTCGAGTTACGGCACGTCGAGATGGTGCACAACGCAGGGGCCCGACGTCTAGGCACAGCGCCGGCAAACGTCCAGCTTGCTTACCCACGTAGTCGTAGCTATTCTCTACAAGAAAGGCAATCCTCTCGTCGGCCAGGTCGGCGCCGCCCCTGGCCTCGCGCAACCGGTCCCGCGCACGGGCGACATCGCCGAGCAGCTGGCCGTAGGCGAAGCTGCGGCCCGACGCCGAGTGGAGCACGGCCGGAGACCCGGGGTCGTGCTGGGCGATGGCACCCAAGATGGGCAGACGCGGCAGCGTCGAGGCCATCCTGGTGGCGGCCGCGGCGGGGAAGGGGAACAGGGAGAAGAGTCCCCGCGAGGCCGTGGTGGCGGCGCCAAGGGGGGAGGAGACCGGGGGGCAGCGGCAGACCACGCGCCGGATGGCTGGCGGGAGCACGCGGTGGCGTATCATGAGCAGCTGGGACTTGTGTTTGGCCACTCTCGAGGTCGGGCAAGCAGGGCTTGGAGGCGGGTGGAGGGAGGTTTGGAGTCGAGGATTGCGGGGTGCGTCATTGAGAGGTGCGTCCTACCCTGGAGCCCTGCCACACAAGGTTCAACCGGCGGAAGCATCTGGGCCTCTCTGGACATGGTGCCGCGACGAGGCATTGCCGGATGGAAAGGGACGATTGCCGTGCTCGTGGTTCCATCATGCAAATCAAGAGTCCTCAGCCCCCCCGCCCAGCAGTTGTACATGTGTAGATGCGAACACAGCCTATGGATGCATGGCTACGGCGTCGCTGCGGACAGCCGAGCAATGGCGCCTCTCCCCCCGACCGCAAGCTTTGTGACTGCTAGTGGTTAATGTTACGAGTTATATACCTACTGGCCCGCCCATGCTGTTGGCCGAGTAGGACTGGGCTTTGTGCAGATGGTCATGATTCTCCATTGTTTTCTCGCGCACGAATACGAGCAGCAGACGATGAATCAAGGGCGTCCCCGACGAGCAACCTTGTCCGCATTGTGCGCGTAGGCATCTTCCTGGCCATGATACCTTGTATATAAACATGTAAAAGAAACCCTCTTTGCAGCCGGAGCGCGCGGCTCGAGGGGAAATGTCTCCTTGGGGAGGTTCTGCTGTCTAGTCTGCGTCCGCACCGACACCCGACATGTTGATTCGGGTTGAAGCGGCGTGAGCATAAATTGGCTTTTCTTTCTTTTCCTCCGCTTCTTCCTTCGTTCCCTCGAAGCCTTTCTGTGGTCCGTGACGGTAAGCGCGTGGTGGCCATGGGCCTATCACTGATTCTTCTTCCTCTTTCCCCTTCCGAGACATTTGGCCTCATGTCTCATCCGTCGACAGCGGCTTCTGGGCCGCGTCCTGGGATGCCTGCTGGGCCTCGCCCGCCTTCTTCTGCTGCTGCTGCACCTCCTCGTCGGGCGTCAGGGTCCTGAGCTGGAGGGCATGGATGCCGTTCTCGAGGGCCATTTCGTCGCGGAGGAGGGCGTAGACCATGCGGTGCCGCGCGGGCTGCCTCTTGGACTGGAAGGCGTCCGAGGTGATGACGAGTCTGTCGATGCGGCCAAGGGGGGCGGTTTGTGTTAGTGGGGGTGGGGAGACGGAAGCGAGACGAGGAGAAGGAAAGCGCCGTGGATGGCCCGCAGGAGCCGGGGAGGGGGGGGAGGGGCGAGAAAGGCGGTGAGAGGCAAGGGAAGGGATGCACACACACATGCACATACCTAAAGTGAGTCTCGCGCGACGTGCTGCCCTGCATGGCCTTGTGGTGGGCGTGGAGGTGCGAGTCGTTGTAGATTTCCAGCGTCTGGGGGTTCAGGGCGGCCGTGATCTGAGACGCGCGACGGCCGGGGTGTGAGTAGACTAGACGGGCTTTTGCTTGCGCGGTATGCGTCGACGGCCGTTGAAGAAAGGGGAGAGAGAGAGGGAGGGAGGAAGAGGCACTGGGTCAGAGGCACTGCGTCGAACTGACCTTTGCGCGGATGACATCCTCCATCGGGGTGCTGGAGCTCATGGTCGAGAACTGGCGGCCCACGCTCGAGAAGCCGAGCGCATACCTTCGCAACATTCGGGGCGGTAGGGCGGCGGCGGCGGCGACGTCGTGTGGGTTGTGTGTGTCGAGGCTGGCGGTTGCAGAGGGCTGGAGGATGTCAAGCAGCCGTCGTCTGGACTGGTAGCGGCGCCGCACAGGGCAAGGAGGCTGGCGCAATGCGAATATGGTAATGGTATCCAGAGCCAAGGCGGGGGGCTGGGGGCAAAGGTTGCCGTGCTTTGTGGAGAGGAAATTGGGAGGAAAAGAAGGGGGAGCAGGACGAGGGAATCCAAAGTTGAGTTGCCCGCCCCCTCTTGAATCAAAAATCCATCTCGCCGGTGCATGCCTTTTTCTCTTCCCTCCCTCTCTCGGCTTTTTGTTTTTATTGATTTTCTCACCCTTTCCCCTTGTGCCGCCCTCCCCCTTGATTCGGTGAAGTCGGTGAGATGCGCCAGTTGCAGAAGGCTCACAGTGAGTGGCCTGCAGGTCGCCCAGGTCCAATGGGGCCCGCTAGGCCGTGGAAGCGGTGACGGGGGTGGGGGGGAGGGCGTCAGGGAACCGAACCGCCTGGATGAGGTCGCGTCTTCCCCTGGTGGCACGACACCGGCGCAGGTCATCATGGCCGTCCAATGGAACCAACTCCGTGTAAGACGTGCCCCCAATGCCGAGATGCTGTGTCTGTCCAGGGCGGACTGGATCGAGCCACGGCCTCCCTGTCCGTTCACCCTGCTGCCTTGGCCCTGCTGCCTTGCCCTGCTGCCTTGCCGTGTCGCGCGACAGACTGGCGCCTGGCCCCCTCCCCTCCATCGCTCGAGATGCAGCAGAAACACCGCCTGGCCCCGTTGCCCCGGTCTCGGGTGGACGGCGCGGCGGTCAGCGAGCTGGGTTGACATGTCGGGCGCCCCCGGCCCGCGGGCAATCAAGGCCTGCAGCTGTGATCCACCAGCCCGTATCCCGCCATTCCGGTCCTCGGCTCGCGGGTGTGACGGCCTCTTCCTTTCGGGGGTGGACCTTCATCAAGTTTCCGCTTGTATCCTTGCGCATTCGTACAATACCCTGCACTACCTTACATATGTATGTATGTATGTACCTTAATATATATCTGTACGTTCCTGCCAAACTTACCGGTATCTGTACAGAGTACAATGGATATATACGAGGAGCATTTCAAAAGTCGTGACTTGGTACAGTGGCTTACAGGGGGCTTACAGGAGAGCTGTCGGGTCACGACTTTTGAAGTGCTCCTCTGTATATATGAGTTATAATGAAGTGCGCCAAACGCAGCACCGAACATCAGAGACTTGGACATGAGTCGAGAACGAGCTTGCCAGTAGTCAACAGGGCCACCGCCTCGGCGACGCAATCGTGCCACTGTGCTGCCGTGATGCCTTCTCCATCGCGTCTCCCTCTGTTACGCAGCAGTCCAAGTGCTGCTCCAAGTTTACCGCCGTGAGAAGAATCGAGCAAGACTTGCAAAAGTTATGGCCCACCTCAGCCTTCTGCATTAGTTCTAATTATGAGGCCTGGCCTTTAAATCATTAACAATAACTTTCGAGATCCTTTTCATTGTCTGTCCCGTCGACTGAGTCGACATCTGGTCCGGACATAACAGCAGTAATCCGAATTAAATAGATTAACGCAGTTGCTAAATGACGTGAGGGTATACGAGTTAAAGTATTTCAAGCCCAAGAAACAAGACTCCAAGCTTCCCCATTTGACAGCAATAGGCAGGCATTGAGGTATACGCCATCTTCTACATGTGCACAGGAACCCTCGACACGCCGCATCGAAAAGGGCAACGTCCAGGTTCATGATGAACTTGGGGGAAACGACTGCGCAACGGGCTCGCCCATTGAACCACCTTCGGATCAGCGGCTGCTCGCAACGCTCCGGTTGCCGCTCATTTTCCGTCGCAAGAGGTACGCTTGGAGACGCTCCAGGTCCTCGGCCGATCGTTTTCTTGCTCTCCCCGACCCCGCGTCGGTACCGAGCCGGGGGAAATACCGGGACAGCGGGTTCCGTTTCGACCTGGCCGAAGCCGAAGGCCTAGGCGCGGCCGAGGATGAAAAAGGACCATCCGAGCCCAGCTGCGGAGACGGTGGCCGCAGGGCCTGGGTGAGTGGTCCCGGAGCCTCAAGAACCGGTGGAGTCTGCAGTCGCGAGGGCGGACGCTCCGCGCCGGAAGTCTCTGGACGGCCGGCGCCGACAGAACTGCGTGGAGTGGGAGCCGGTAAAGACCCGGGCGGTTCAGACGGCATCTGTCCGGTAACGCGCGGCGACTCCCTTTCCGCCGGCCTGGCCCTTTCAATGACATCATCATCGTCGTCGTCGTCCTTGATGATATTGCGGGCCTTCTTCACCTCTTCAGGAAAAAAGGCGAGGATGGCCTCTAAATTCTTCCTCGACACCACCATCCGATCGTATAGCGGCGCTCCGCCCAGGAGGTTGAACCATTCAACGGCAGGTAGGGGATCCTGGCCAGGGCCAGCTCTGGCGACGTATTGCAGGTACCCCACGGAAAACGCCCGAACAAAGTCGTCGAACAAGCATTCCCTCAACAGTCTTTCCTTTCGTAGGTAATTCACGCATACACATGCCCTAACAAAGTTCCACAGGCTTCCGCCGTGGCATGCCACGTAGTCGGGATACTCTGCCACGAACGCTCGGTATGGATCCAGTTGTGGATTTGCGGGCTCCGTCGGCCACGGCTGAGCCGCTTGACGTGCGAGGGGCCTGGTCCGGCCGGGACGAGTTGGTCGCGAGAGATTGGGCGCATCAAGCTTATGACTGTCTTGATCCGCCTGGCCGGCCCCCGATCGTGGGGTGACTGGAGGGAGTTCTGATGTCGGCTCGATGGACGTCACCACACGGCCGAGCGCCGAGGCATCTCGACAGGTTGCAGAAACCATGGAACTCGATGACGTATCATGATAGCTGCTCACGTCGTCGACAAACTTCTTGGTCGCGGGCATCCTCCTCCCGACTGTCGCAGAAGCCACTGGCTTGACCGGGCTGTCGGGGAGCTCAGCCAATTTGTGGCGACCGCGCCGACCCTCGACAGGGGGCTTGGGAGAGGGAGACTTGACATTCACTGTGGCGGTAGCGGTAACCACAACGGGCTGACTGGGCTGAGCACATGGTGGCGGCGAGTCTACCGCCTGTGTGTTGTCGACTTGATACGGTGTTGCCGTCGGGATCAGACGGGCTGCAGCAATGTTGACCGGCGCGTCGGCGGCAGCTTGAGCTTCAGGCACTGCCGACTCTAGATAGTCATCGTCGTTGCTGCTACTTGCACCCTCCGAATCGACACTCTGCAGCACCTGCGATTCGAATGGAGGGAGAGCCCGGACCGACGGGGCTTTGGGCGTTTCGCGAATTATGGACGAGTTGATATGGGCTTGCTCTGGAGGCTGGCTCCGGCAGGGAGACGGACTCCACGACATGACTCTCTCAGGAGAAGATAGGCGCATGTCCTCCGGGGGTGCAGAAGAGGCTGGTGCTCGGCCAGGACCGTCTTCGCATCGTACCTTTGAAACACTGTCGACATCTTGGACGTTGAGGCTCTGAGATGGGCCGCTGCCCTCGACTTGGTCGTCATTGCGGCTGCTGGCGCCCTTGCTGGCTCTGTAAGCTTGCTTGGTCGTCTCGAGAACGTGTTCCGGGATGTGCGCATGGGCGTGGGGCTTGTTCTTGAAGTCCACCGCCCATGAATCGGGCTGCTCGAGCAGTCGAAGTTGGTCCTTGGGTATGACGGCGAGAGACCGCCGCCCCAGCAGCCCCGTGATGTCCTGCCGAGACGGCGACGCAAGCGACATGGCGTGGTGTCGCGAATCTCCCGGGGGGGAGGCGAGGGGGGTTCACCGCATCCGCCGCAGGATTGGGAAAGGGTTCGTCAAGGAGACGCGGTCCGTCGCGGCGAGTCTGCGAAGACTGGACTCGGATTGGAGTCGGAAGTTGGCGACGGCGACTTAAGGTTCCATCCAAGTGGTGTGGTGTTTCGACGCGGTGCGTGGGGCAGCTGAAGAAGGCCCTGAGTGGGCACATTGTGCATTGGCGGGGCTCGGCATGGTCGGTGTTGCTTTGGCGGTGGTACATACTCTGTGCTGCAGTCATCCATAGGTGGCTGCTTGGCAGCGCACAACAGGCGTCATTGGAGGGCAGGACGGGACGTCAAGTAAGTACATCGAGGACTCATGATCAATGCCCGACTCCGCGTGGCCCCATCATGGCTCGGATGTGATACCTACTGTAGGTGCCTAGGGATGTGCAGTAGCTTCAGGTTTGTCTCGCTGGCATTGCCTTTGCGCTAGATGCGCTAGCCCAGGCCTTTCCCGCCTGCCACTAGGGACCCTCGCACTGTCGAGGCAATCAATCACAGCGGTGCCTGTACCAAGCCACCATCGCAAGGGCGCCGTCTACCTAAGGTGCCTAGGCACTGGGTACCTAGTAGGTACAGTAGGCTTCTGGAGGGACCCTTCTTGGCCGCCACGCTGTAATGCGGCCGCATACCTTGCAGACCTGGAGCCGCAGACGACAACGCGTCGTGAGCTTGAATTCCGTCATATCTCCATGACCATCAAACCTCCCCGCCGCCCGGCATCGTCATTCTCGGATCGGCGTGTGCCACCAATTGCTTCCCCCCTCGCGACCGGCTGCTTGCTGCTTCCCCTAGCATATACTGTACGTACCGACCTGTACCTGCCCGTCCGCCGACGACTAACGCGCAGGCTGTGGTATCCGAAGCACATCTCCATCCCGCCCCCTCCCTTGCTCTACGTACGTACGCATTGCGCACGCCGCTCCCCTCTGCCACGGCCTCCCCCCCTGATTAAATTGCCTGGGGCCTTCACATTTCCTACAGCCCTCTTTGCATACCATCTACACCATGGTTGCTACGCGCCGTCTATCCTGCGCCACGCCTTCCCACCGCCTGCGGACTTGACTGACCGCCCGGGCCTTGCCGACGACCCGCGTCGCATCACGCCCTCGACCTCGCTGTCCTGCCCATCGTCTCGACTAGTCCAATCCGTCCCCCGTCTCTTGGCCCGACACGACTCTTGTCGAGCATCACAATGTCCAAGCCTCCAGAAACCGCCTCTGCCTCGGCGGCTCGCGATTCGCCCACAGGTGCCCGGGACCGCCGCGGCTCCATCACCTCCATGTCGGCGAGCTCGACCGTCGACAAAGAGCAGCTGGCCCATGCTCTCGACAAGATACACACTTCGGCCAGTCGCTGCGACTCCCTGACGACTTTCAATGACTTTGCGCCCCTTCCCGAGCGTCTGCCCGCCTCGGAGAGCCGCGGCTCTGCAGGCGAGCTGGTCCAGCATGGCCTCAGTGGTCTCTACACTCGCTTTCGGGAAGCCGTCGGCGGCGTTAGTCCCACCAAGACGACCCCGAAAGAGACCAGCCCCGATGACAACGCGGATGCCGCCTCCAAGCGAACCTCGATCGCCGACGGCCACTCGTCCCGGCCCTCTATATCGTCCCTGAGTCGCGCCGACACGACCGCCACGGCCGCCACCCCTTCGACATCACAGCCGACTCCTATGACGGAAGTTTCCTCGGCCGCCCTCACCGCTACCGCCTCCGAGTTGAGCAGTCGTTCGCAGATGACGCAGTCGTCCAAGCCCACGAGCATCAGTCTAATGTCCGGCCAAAAGCTGTCGCTTACAACCAGCCGCCAAAGTCTCCCCACCAAGGCAACAAGTGCTGTCGTGGCCGACCCTACCATCACCCCGCCCGTTTCTGTGCACCGTGATGCCAGTCGTAGCACCGTTCGCACAGAGGACAGCAACGGCGGCCAAGCCCCCAGCCGAAGGAGCCTCGGTAGGTCCGAACTCCACGCGCACCTGTCGACGGCCGACTCTTCCTCCCCCGCCAGCGTTCACGATGCCAAGGACGGCAGCAAACTTGCCTCGATATCTGCACGAGACGACAGCTCCAGCGTTGACGGCACCGCCGACGTCACCTCGAATCCTGCAAAGGGTGCCCCCCCCAGTGTACTTAAGACGGCTCAGCCCCGTCGCGTCCGCAGCCCTTCCACCGCCTCTTCAATGCTTTCGCCAGACGGCGTGCATCGGCGACCAGCTGTCATAGCCAAAATCACGCGCTCCAGGTCTCCGGGGGACCTCGAGTCCAGGGAGTCTTCTCTTGATCGTGGCACTGCCGAAGCTACCCCCATCAATACGTCGGCACACAACTTTGTCTACCACACTTCGTTCTATCAAGATTCACGGACCACCGCCCCACACCACGGGCGCACCGCTGGTGGCCGCATTCCAGGCACGACGGGTGGTAAAGAAAGAGCGTCGGATCAGATGAACGCTCAACTGGATAAGATGCGGCGCCAAGTGTTGAGTAAGGAATTTTGGATGAAAGACGATACGGTCAAGGAGTGCTTTCTGTGCCAGACCCCCTTCACGGCTTTCCGGAGGAAGCACCACTGCCGAACCTGCGGGTGCATTTTCGATTCGAAGTGCACTACGGTCGTTTCTGGCGAAAAGTTTGGCGTGCAGGGCTCTCTGAGGGTCTGCAAGAACTGTCTCGAGGTTATAAGTCGACGGTTTGACGGTAGCGGATCCGACGACTCGGGCGATGAACGGTCGTTCATGCCACGCATCTTTGGTCCAAATCACTCCAAGACCTCCAGCGGAGCGACCAGGACCAGAGAGCAAGACTCGAACATGGCGTCAGAGGGCTCCGAGGACTCACGCCCGGTTTCGACGCCCATGATGGCAATACCCGCCACCCGCCGCGTCAGAGAGTCGAATCGCTCGTCCGCCGTTCTGGAGATTGATGCTCCGCAGCTGAGCCGCCCTGGATCTTCTCGTTCCCTCAAATCCCTCGGCGCAGCTCGTCCACAGTCCTCCGCGGGACACAAGCGACACCATTCCAAACACGGCTTTCTTGGCCGCTTCAAGCCCAACACCCCCCTCCCGCCTCCTCCGGCCGTTCTCCCCCCCCCAACCGCCGACGATCGAGCCCCGTTCCGAAAAGGCATCGACGACAGCGTTAACAAGAGCAAGCTCCCAGCCTTTCACGATGACAACATCATTGACCCTGATCTGGCCGATTACATGTCCGAGGACTCGAGCGGAGACGAACAGGTCAGCATTTTCGCAACCATGGGCACGTCCGACTTGCAATCGGCTAGTTTCGAGAACGAGAAATCGGGCTTTGCGCCGTTTGTCAACGCCGCGAGAAAGCATCGCTACAGTAGGACTGGCGAAAAGAGCATCAGCGGCATGAGCTATGCCAGCAGAGGCGCCATCGACGATGTCAACGGCCCGGCAAGCCTTGTGGGTCATCGACGCACGACAAGACGGCGGAACCTCAGCAACGTGAGCGGAAGCGTCCATCATCTCGGATCCCCGCGACCCAAATCCGCAATATTCAAAGGACCGTCCGCCTCTTCCGAAATGCTGCTTTCGCTCGACACCCAGGGCCCGAGTGGTGCTCCGATTACGAGGAGCGAGTCTTCTCGGAAACGCAAGCAGTCTCCGAAGGAAGAGCTCAATCAATCCAGCCTGAAGCACGTCGACAGGCTGCTTCACCAGCTTCTGACGGACGCCGGAATTCCGTCCCCGGCGGCGTGGCAAAAGGCCATTGTGCCCATCCTCCTGCAGTTGACAGACGATGTGACCCCGGATGTCGCCAAGGGAGAGGACATGGACATCAGGCACTACGTCAAACTCAAGAGAATTCCCGGCGGCAAGCCCTCCGACACGGCTTACGTCTCTGGCGTCGTCTTCACCAAGAACCTGGCACTCAAGAGCATGCCGCGCAGAATCACAAACCCCCGAATTGTACTAGTTACCTTTCCGATCGAATACCAGCGCCACCAGCAGCATTTTATGAGCCTGCAGCCGGTCATCGAGCAAGAGAAAGAGTTCTTGAGGGTCGTGGTTCAACGGATTACGAATCTGAGGCCCCATGTGCTGCTGGCGCAAAAGAGCGTTTCCGGAGTCGCGCTGCAGTATCTCTCCGAGGCGAACATCGCGGTGGCCTACAACGTCAAGGATACCGTCATCGAAGCCGTTGCTCGGTGCGCCGAAGCCGAAATCATTGAAACCCTCGACATGCTGGCGCTCCCGGTCCGTGTCGGTCGCTGTTCCTCGTTTGAGGTGAGGACCTTTGTTAATAATGACCACCCGGGGCGAAAGAAGTCGTACATCTTCCTCTCGGGGTGCAGGGCAGACCTGGGGTGTACCATTGGCCTTCGGGGAGCAAGCAACGCAGTTCTCGGCCAGTTGAAGCAAGTCATGGAGTTTATGGTCTACGTCGTTTACAACCTGAAGCTGGAGTCGAGCCTTCTCCGGGATGAATGCATTGAGCCCCCTGACGCAGGAGACGGCTCCATGTCGAGCTCCTTCCAAGCTTTGAACGATAGTTTAAGGTCCCTGAGCTCGGCGAGCGTCACTGACGGGCTCCGAGCTGGTCCGACGACCATCTTGAACCAACCTTCTAGCGAAAGCGAGTTACCGTCTCAGACGACCATGGATAGCTCCAGCTTGGGTGGCGCCGGCACCGACGAGGCTGAATCGTCGGCTCAGTCGACCCAGGCAGCGATCCCTTCGGAGCGACAGAAGCTCGTGTCTCTTCACGAGCATCACAGCCACGTGTCCCAGGACACGCAGGTTCCCGACGACGTGCCAATGCCCACATTCTACAGCGACATGGTGGCCAAATACGAGACCAAGATTCTCTCCGCGTCGCCGTACGTCAAATTCAAGCAGCCGTATCTTCTGATGAAGGCTCGCGAACAGGAGAGGCGCCTGCTTTACCTTCGACGGCTCCGGGATCAAGACTCGGTGGAGGAAGACTCCGAGAAGTCTGGCCGCCACAAGTTCCAGCTCATCAAGCCTGAGATGGTGGAGAAGATTGGCCAGAAGGCCCCGAGACAAATCATGGAAATCCTTCACGCCGTCCACGACGCCGAGTACGACAAGGCCCTTTTCAACTACCAGACCCAGACTCGCCAATGGGAAACGTACATACAAGGCAACCTGGACTTGTTCGACCCCTACTCCCACCAAAACATCGTTGTCTTGTACTCTGTCATTTGCACCGAGACCAAGATACCCTGCATAGAACCCAGTTTGATTGCCATCAACTTCTATGATGAACAGCACGTGGACACTGGCATGGATCCTGACTGCACACTGGGCCAGTACATCGAGGACCTGGCTTACAGCAAGAACGACATTTGCAACTCGAACGGCTGTGAGAAGATGATGGTGCAACACCATCGAACGTATGTCCACGACCAGCATCGCATCACGGTGTTTGTGGAGCATGTTCCGCACATTGGCCCGAGGAGGCCCGAGCTGGGCGACGGCATCACCATGTGGACGTACTGCAAGCTCTGCAAGAAGGACTCGGAGGAGACTGCCATGTCGGAGGCCACGTCCAAGTATTCCTTTGGCAAGTATCTCGAGCTGCTTTACTGGGGCCGCGGGCTGAGGCTAAGAAATGTGGTTGAATGCCCTCACGACCACTACCGGGACCATGTTCGGTACTTCAGCCTGGACGATTCGCGGATCAGAATCCACTGGGATCCCGTTGACCTGCTCGAAATCGTCGTGCCTCGGGCAAGGATTACGTGGAAGGTCGTCAACGACCTGAAGCTGAAGAACGAAATTTACACCAAGATGGAGGAGCGCTGGAGCAAGTTCATGGCGTCCGTGAGGGCAAGGCTGAAGAGCATCCGCATCGACAGCGTCCTGCCTGAAAAGGCCGCGTCTTGCAAGGCCGAGGTCGAGCGCTTGATGAAGAAGACACAGGAGGAGCAGCCAGCCATATTCCGCCAGCTGCAAAGCATCTACGTCAACTCCAAGTACTACGAAGTCGTCCCTTTCAATAGCTTGGTACGGGAAATGCTCGAGAAGGCGGGCGAATGGGACCAGGCGTTTGCCAAGTTCGAAGCCGACTTCCTGGGAGACAAGGATATGCGGCAGTTGACCATTATGCAACTGAAGAAGATGTTCACGGACAATGAATCCAAGGAGTCGCTTGCGTCGACAGAAGGGGGGTCTGCTGCCGATAGTGACGAACGCCCGTCCCAAACCTTTTCCGAGACCGACGAGAGGAGCACCCAACCAACGGATTACACCACGGACACTGGTCTGGGAACCAGCGCTTCGTCAATCAAGGTCGCGAACGACAGGATGTCCGACGACAGGGAACCAGCCGATGAGCTTGGTAGGATTCACATTTCCGAAGCCGCAATCGAACGGACCGAACCCTTGGACCTTGCCGGCTCGCCTACAGCCGTCAAGGCCCCTGTCGTGCCCACACCTCCGCCGGGCTCTCTTCTCTCTGACGAGAGCATGCCGCACAGTCCAACCTCGGGCGCTGCCCCCTCTGTCCTTGACCCCCCTCAGGCCATTCCTGCATCCCCGCCAGCGTCCCCTACAGGACCCAGTCGCAGTCCCACGGACCCCCCCCGGTTCAGCGCCTCATTGTCCGAGAAAATCGACCAGATGCGCCGCGAGCAGGCTCAACAGTCTACACAAGCCGCCGATGGCCCAGCAGCCCCGACCGAGATTCCCAGGCCGGTACTTGAGCGCGGAGGGTCTGGTAGAAAATCGGGATCCAACATATCACCGCCCATTGTTCGGGCCACTTCTCACCCGGCGAGGCCAGCTCACCGTTCGCTGGCTTCGTTTTCGGGTAAGCCTCTCGGCAATAAAGACGCAAAGGTCGCCGCCGGCTTGTCAGATTCTCATTCTGAGCAAGTCCCGCAGCCACAGCCGCAGCCCGAGACCCCGGTCAAAGTGGATAAGAAGCTCTCTGACCGCCTGGGCCTGACTGCACTCAAGCACCGCTCCAAGGGGGCCACTTCAAGTATTCCCAGGCTGGTGCACAAAAAGAGGGAGTCCAGAGTCTCGGCTTTGGCGAGGCATTTTGAGCAGCTCAGCCGCGAGTTCGAAAAAGAGCGCATCAGAGACCGGAAACAGCGGGCGACGAACTTGCGTCAACCCAGGGCCAGACTGCCGAGGACGTCGACAAAGGCTATTGTGCAGGTATACGACGACGTGAATCAGGCATTCGAAGAACCTGCTGTGGCTTCTGAACCGGTGGTAGAGCCTCAGGGGGAGGCAAGGCACACGGGCGCTGCCTCAAGCACGGCCTCGGAGATGCCCATCTCTGAACCGCCAACAGAGCCGGCCACGCCGACGGTAGAGAACGGCTACAGGCTGGAGACTCAACAGCCAATGCCAGTTGCAGCGCCAGCGCCGACACAGCCGCCCCCACCGCCGGCACACGAAGATAACGATGACGTCAGTAATGCCTACACCAGTCAGGTGGCATCAGATGACGAGGGCGCTGTGAGCGATCTGGAGGCTTCCGTCCCTGAAGAGTTCCTCCCGGATATCAAGGAAATCGCATACGCCCTGGAGCCGAGCGCCGAGATTCCCCTGGAGCTTCCCAAGCACCAAAAGACCAGTTTGATGAAGTACTTGACCAACTTCTGGGCTGAAAGGTCTGCCAGCGGTTGGCCGCCGCTCGAGTATCCCGTCAACTCAACCGACCACATTTTTGTCGACTCGGACATTATTGTGCGAGAAGACGAGCCTAGTTCCGTCATTGCGCTGGCTCTCAACAGCGAAGACTACACGGGGAAGCTGGCCAGGATCAGGCGTGAGGCTCAAGAGGTGGTGATGCAACGGGAAAGCGAGAGCGCGGGTGAAGCCGGGCCAAGCCCGCTGCCTGCGACCGAAAGCACAGATTGGACAGTGGACGAGACGGAACAAGAAAAGAGCCTGCTCCGCGCGACCGGTACGCATCTGAAGTACCAGTTCAAGGAGGGCGCGGCCGTCATGACGTGCAAGATATTCTATGCCGAGCAGTTTGATGCCCTCCGGAGGAAATGCGGCATTGCCGAGCGTATCGTCGAGTCACTGTCCAGATGTCTCAAATGGGATTCGAGGGGTGGCAAGACAAAGTCTGTCTTCTTGAAGACTCTAGACGACCGGCTCGTGCTCAAGGTAAGATCAGTCTCAGCCAAGCCCTTGTGGCCCCTTGCTTGTGCAGACGGCTGACGCAGCGCGCGGAAAATAGTCTCTGTCGCCGGTGGAAACATCTGCTTTCCTGCGGTTTGCTCCGGGATACTTTAGCATCATGGCCGAAGCCCTTTTCCACGATCTGCCTTCGGTCATTGCCAAGATGCTGGGCTTTTTCCAAGTCATCATCAAGAACCCATCCACCGGCACAGACACCAAGCTCGATTTGCTGATCACGGAAAACCTTTTTTACGACCGGTCCCCGACGAGGATCTTTGACCTCAAGGGGTCCATGCGCAACCGCAGGATCCAGTCGACGGGCGAGCAAAACGAGGTTTTGCTGGATGAGAACATGGTCGAGTACATCTACGAGTCGCCTCTGTTTGCACGGGAGCATTCCAAGAAACTTCTTAGGGCGTCGGTGTGGAACGACACGCTGTTCCTGGCGCGGCAGAACGTCATGGACTACTCGCTGATGATTGCGGTTGACGAAGAGAGGAAGGAGCTCGTGGTGGGCATCATCGACTGCATCAGGACGTACACCTGGGACAAGAAGCTCGAGAGTTGGATCAAGGACCGCGGCTTCGCTGGCGGTGGCCGGAACAGGCCCACTGTGACGAGCCCCAAGGAGTACAAGTCCCGGTTCCGAGAGGCCATGGCGAGGTATGCATTGCTCTTTCTGCAGGTCCCTTTCTTTTTGATGCTGACGTGTCGAATGCAGATATATCCTGCAGGCGCCCAACTGTTGGCACCTCTTCAACAACCCGCAGTATCCAGTGTACCACGGACGGGCAAGGTTCGAGGATGCCGAGGCCCCGGTGCCGTAGAAGCCCAGGTCATGTTTTAGCTGAGGAGGGGCATCGGCATCTTTTACAAGAAGCAAAGGCGTCTCTTCAAAAGGTGACAGGGAGGAGAGTGGTTTGGATTCTTGAGAGGGGCTCTGTTTATCAAAGCATGGCGCATCATCGAGGCTGTCACGGACCACGCAGCGTGCGTGGTGGATTTTTGATGCCTACAACGGCTGTTTTATGACACGCACGACGAGACGCGGGACTTTGAGGCGCGAAATGGACAGTTGTAGGAGCGTCGGTGCCGCGGTTCCTCGCATGCAATGGTAGAAGATGAAGTTGGAAGCAATTATTCTATTTACTCAGACGCGCGCGGCTGTTTTAAATGTGACCCGGGACGAAGCTGGATAGTAACTCTAGCCTGGTAAGAAAGTAGAAAGTAGGCGCAGGGCTGTATGAGCTTAATGCGGTGATGTGTATCAAGCCGTAAAAGCTACAAGAGGCTTTGAGGAAGGGGCCCCAAGAGGCCTTTTCGTTATTGTAGTTCCTTTTCTAATGGGAAATTAGCTCGCAGCTGAGGTGATGGCGACTTTTGTTGAATAGTGCCTTGAGGCGTATACGCGCGTATAAGCCCTCGTCATGGTTGATTATAAGCACATCATCCAGGCATCTCAATAGTGTAAGACGACCTGACGCTCTGCAGATAGTTCCAACCCTAAACTCTTTAGCATGGAACAATACTCGTCAGACGACTGGCTATATACAGGTGAAGGACGGGATGAGGCAAGTGGCGAGACTCGTGGCAAGGGCGAAATAGAGGAGCTGAAGCGGCGTGGCGTGGCAGTGGCGTGGCAGGGACTGACTGTTGAAGTTGGCACGGTCGTGGCGCAGCTTACGGCGGATAGCCCCGGAGCATTGCTACAATAACGTCTCTCGGGCGGCTGGCCTGCTACGTGGCAGGCCAACATTGGGGCAAGGGAGCTGATGCCTTTTGAGCCATAAGTACAGAGTAGAGCTCGCACGCCCCATCAGTGCCCAAGTGCCCGTCCGCGTTGTTAGGCTTACACCACTACCCTTGATAACATTTAGAAATCAAAGACGGAGATATCAAAATCCGAGATGGCAAACCTTTGGGCTTGTGTAAGTAAGCGTCAAGTCGACTCGGGTGGTCACGGCTAACTAACAGCACCAGTCAGTGCAATTGCGGTGCGGGCCCGCTTTCTGCGGCGCTGCACAATTGTTGCCCTAATTGCCAGTCTGACAGGTGCTCAAATTGTACCGACATTAAGGGGTGAACAAGTGTCCGGACAGTCTAAAAAGAGGACATGGTGGTGCAAAGAAATGAGTGGAGAGGGTGATGCTGAGAGAAATCATATTGCTATTATTCGTACTTGTACTTGCACGTGATCCATCTATCTAGGTGCCCAGGTCGCTAACGGATAGGCAGTACCTCTCTTGGCTGCCCAGGTTCATGTACACAAATCCAAACCTCTTCAATGCCCCAATGTCCATCGACCTCAATTGGGAGACGCTTACCAGCGGCCCCGACGGCGAGGCCCTCGCCGAGCGTATCCGCACCTTTATCCACGACAAGTTCCAGACGGTGCCGCTGCCGCGCTTCATCCGATCCGTCAACGTCCACGGCTTCGACTTTGGCAGCATCCCGCCCGAGCTGGAGCTCAAAGACATTACCGATCCGCTGCCGGACTTTTACGAGCAGGAGCTGGATGATGACGATGATGACGACGATGATGACGAGACCGACGACGAGTATACCGCGGCTGCGAATGCCGTGGCTGCCGCCGCCGCTACGGCAGCACGAGGATTTGGACGCGGCCATGTCGGTCCCAACTCGGCGGCGAGAGAAAGGCAGACCGCGGGCTCGGGTCGTGATAGGAGACGGCCGGCGGGACTGGGGTCGGCGACGGCGCAGAGGAGCGATATTATGAGCTTCGACCTGGGCAGCCCGTTCCTGGGCACGTCGACGCCCGGCATCCTCAGCGGGCCTGGGCGAAACTATTTCCAGGGCCACCTCGGCACGGGGACGCACACGCCGCTGGCCGCCGTCGCCGGCGCGCACCTGGGCAACGGCGGCTGGATGGGCCATGCGACGCAGGAGCCGTCGCAGGGCGGCATCTCGGTCGACTACACGCCGGAAATCGATGCGCAGCTGCTGCGCGAGAAGTCGAGCGTGTCGACGCTGGCCCCCACGTCGGTGAACACGTCGCGTCCGCAGACGCGGGATTCGCCGCACCCAGACGACGACGACGACGCGGGCCTCGACGCGGCGCCGCCACCGAGACCGCGAAAGGAGCCCCGGGTCGAGGATGTCCAGGCCGTCTTTCGCATACGCTACGCGGGGGATGTGCGCCTCAACCTAACGGCCGAGATCCTGCTCGACTACCCGATGCCGAGCTTCGTCGGAATCCCTATCAAGCTGAGCATCACGGGCCTGTCCTTTGACGGCGTCGGCGTGCTTGCGCATATTCGCAAGCGGGTGCACTTTTGCTTCCTCAGTCCAGACGACGCCCTCATGGCCGTGGGTGCCGACGAGGCCAAGGCCGACGACGGACACGACGACGCTGCCGCTGCCGCTCCTAGCCCAGGCACTGGCCAGCGCAAGCGCAAGGGCAGGTTCGCCGGACTACTGCAGGAAGTCAAGGTGGAGAGCGAGATTGGCGAGCGCGACGGGCCCAAGCAGAGCCTCAAGAACGTGGGCAAGGTCGAGAGGTTTGTTCTCGAGCAGGTGCGCAGGATCTTTGAGGAGGAGTTTGTCTATCCTAGCTTTTGGACGTTTTTGGTGTGAGATGTCATGACTGGTACCAAATCGGCATGGGTCGGTTTACGCCTGCGACGGACACGGAAAGGCTCGCGGCGCAACGGTTGCACCATGGTAGCGTTGGAGTTATTGTAGACCTTTTATACGGCCTCTCTAATCTGCATGACTTTATGGAATGTTGGCTCATCTCACGTCAAGGTCCGCCGAAAGCCCTGGTACGCCTGCTGGATGTCCATCTCGAGCTCGCGCGCCTGCTGCTCGCTCAGCTCCTCGGTCGCCTTCATCTGGTTGAGCGTGATGAGCCACTGGACAATCTTGCCGCGGCTGTCAAAGTCGTGGTCGGTGACGCGGTTGACCGACTGGATCACGTCGGACAGCAGCGGGTGCAGCTGGTCCTTGGACAGCATGCCGAGCTTGACGGCATCGAGAAAGGTGATGAACTCTTGCGTGGCCTCGAGGATGAGTACGCCGCTCGTGTTGTTGGCCGAGGTTGCGGGCGGCGCCGGGGCCGACGAGGAGGCGGTTACCGTGGTGGACGGCATGCCGACGCGGAGGCGCTCGGTTGCGCGAGGGGCCTCGAGCTGCGCTGCAGGTTAGCCGCGGCCTTGCTCTGTGTCTGCCCTTTCATGGTATTGCGCACATCCCACTTTGCCTTGAACTCCTCCAGGCCCTCGAATTCGCGGGTTATTGTCTCGTCGGCCAGCAGTGCCTTGTACTGCCGGAGGGACCGCTCGCATATCTCGGTGTACTCGGCCTCGGGGATGGCATCTTTGAGAAAGGCCTTTTCAAGCTCGTCGAGGGTGACGATGATGCTGAACAGCTCGGCGAGGGAGTCTTGAAGGTCGCGCTCGGCGCGCGTCTCGGTGAGCTTGACTTCCTGCGCCGGCGTGCGAGCACTTGGTCAGACCAGACACGGAGACGACGGGAGACTGGCCGCGAGACGGACCTCGTCGAGATTGATGGTCGCCGACAGGTTGGGGTTTGGAACGTAGCTATGCGGGGTCGGCGCATAGCCTTGTCTGGGCATCATGGTGGTGAGCCGAGAGCCTGCATTGAGCTCGCCCGTCGTCGTCGTCGACGCGGCTGTTCCAAAGATTGACGACGCACGCATAGACTCGCAGAGTGGGACGTCATGTCGATGCGGCAGAATAGGCTCACCGCCCGCCGCGAGGTGGGCATGCATGCGCTATCGATAACTGATGCGCCCCGAAAATTTTGGTCGCTACAATCGTCGTCGCTCGTCGTCGCTCTCGCCCACCACCAGCCCATCCTCACGTCCGCTCGCAACCGGTGCGAAATCTCTATCGCTCACCATGGGGCCTAGCAAGAAGAACCTCAAGGCGACCAAGAAGTTTGAAAAGAAGCACCTCAAGGGCGTCCTCGACAAGAGAAAGGCCGTCGCCAAGGTCAAGCAGCGCTATCAGATCCAGGAGAAGAAAAAGGCGAAGCGCTCCAAGGATGCCGAGTTCTTCAAGGGGTCCAAGGACGGCGAGGATGGCGAGCGCAAAAAGCCCAGCGGCGTCAAGGCGAAAAAAGTCGGTGAAATGAGCGTCGACGAGTTTTTCATGGGCGGTTTCGAAATCATCGACGGCGACGACGGGGACGAAAAGAACAGCAAGCCCCGCAAGCGCAAGCGTGGCGAGCCTGCCGAGCAAGACGCGGATGCGAGCGACGACTCCTCTGTTTCCGTCACGGAGCAGCCCGTTGCCAGCGATAGCGACGACGGCGGCGCCAACGACGACAACGAGCTGGGCATGAGCAAGAAGACGATGGATGCTCTCGCGGACAAGGACCCCGAATTCTTCAAGTTCCTCCAAGAAAACGATCCCGAGGCCCTGGACTTTGACGACAACGCGGACCTGGCTGAGGTTGATGAGCTCAGCGCCGGCGACGAAGAGTCGGGAGGCGAGGAGCCACAAAAGAAGAAGCGGAAGAAGGCCAAGGCGGCCGAGCAAGAGGCCGATCAGAGCAACGAGCTGACCCGCGCCATGGTGGCTTCGTGGCGGAAGGCCATGGCAGAAAAGCACTCCCTCCGGGCTGCTAGGCAGGTCGTGCTGGCGTTTCGCTCTGCGGCGCACCTAAACGAAACCGACGGGGACGACGACAGACCGGCACGGTGGACCATCAACAGCCCCGAAGTCTTCAACGACGTCGTGGTCCTGGCGCTCAAGGAGATTCCCATCATCATGAACCACCATCTGCCGGTCAAGGAGTCTGCGGCCGGAAAGGTCTACGTCCAGATGGAGACGAAAAAGTTCAAGACGCTGTCGCTGCTCCTGAAATCCTTCACCTCGTCCCTCCTGCACCTGCTCGGCACGCTGTCAGACGACAAGACGCTCAAGCTGACACTGTCATCCATCACGCCGATGCTGCCCTACCTGCTCACCTTCAGGAAGCTGATCCGGGCCCTGGCAAAGGCCGTCGTCAACTTTTGGGCCCAGCCCGCCAGCAGCGAGACGACGCGCATCACGGCGTTCCTGGTCCTGCGGCGGCTCGTCGTCATCGGCGACAAGAGCATCCGCGAGGCGGTGCTCAAGACCGTCTACCAGGGCCTCGTCCAGGGCTGCCGCGTCACCAACCACAATACCATCCAGGGCATCAACCTGATGAAGAACTCGGCCGCCGAGCTCTGGGGCATCGACCAGGACGTGGGCTACACGACGGCCTTCACCCTGATCCGCCAGCTGGCGATCCACCTGCGGAACAGCATCGTGCACAACAAGAACGAGTCGTTCCGCATGGTCTACAACTGGCAGTTCACGCACTCTCTCGACTTTTGGCTGTGCGTCTTGGCGGAGCACTGCAGCCCGCTCAAGGAGGCCGAGGCCGGCAAGGAGAGCCGGCTCAAGCTCCTCATCTACCCGCTCGTCCAGGTGACGCTCGGCACCATGCGCCTCATCCCCACGTCGCTGTACTTCCCGCTCCAGTTCCACCTCGTGCGCGCCCTGCTGCGCACCTCGCGCGCCACGGGCACCTACATACCCCTGGCGTCGCCCCTGCTCGAGGTGCTCTCGTCGGCCGAGATGAAGAAGCCGCCCAAGGCGGGAACCCTCAAGGCCTTTGACTTTTCCGTCGCCTACAAGGCCCCCAAGGCCTACCTCCGCACGCGCGTCTACCAGGACGGCGTCGGCGAGCAGGTCGTCGAGCTGCTCGGCGAGTACATGCTGCTCTGGAGCACCTCGATTGCCTTTCCCGAGCTGGCCTTGCCCGTCGTCATCCAGCTCAAGCGCTGGCTCAAGCAGGCCCGCTCCCGGTCAAAGGGCAACAAGAACGCAAAGATTGCCTCTCAGCTCGCCGTGCTGGTGCAGAAGCTCGAGGCCAACGCCAGGTTCATCGAGGAGCGCCGTGCAAAGGTCGACTTTGCGCCCCGCGACCGCGCCCAGGTCGACGCCTTCTTGCGCGACTTTGACTTGGCCAAGACGCCCCTCGGGGCCTACGTCGTCGGCCAGCGCAAGGCTCGGACCGAAAAGGCGAAGATGCTCGAGGAGGCCAGGTTAGAGGATGAGAAGAAGAGGAAGGAGGAGGAGAGGGCCGAGATTGAGGATGACGACGACGAGGAGGATGATGGAGACGAGGATGAGGACGAGGCAAGTGAACCTGACGAGATGAAACCAGAAGAGGACGAAGAGGACTCGGACGACGAATCCTAGACCCGCAGCTCCTACTCCTCGAAAGATGAGGAACGCGAAGTCGATGCAAGTAATTATTCAAGGATGCCCTCGCCCCTTTCTTCTCCACCCCAGTGCGTTCCATCTCGCAGAAATACATCACCAAGCCCGGCCCCTTTTCCAACACTGTAGAGACAATCACAGTACTTGATTCCACAGGACTCCCTGGAGCCTCTGGCCCGAGCGGACGAGCCCAGTGGAGATGCTCCCCAGCCCACACAGCGAGGGCATATACGTGTACGCACGTCCATGCCCGATCCCGATTCCTCTCCTCACAACTCCGCCAGCCATGCAATTTCCCATCCAAACCGATCCCGTCGCCCGTCTCTCCCCGGACCTCTTGCCTTTCCGACCGGTCCGCCCTACCACCGCCTGTCTCGCACAGACAAGGACAAAAACGCAACAAGAGTTGGGCGTGTGTGAAGCCAAAGACGTCAAACAGAAGACAGCCCCCTAAAAAAAGAGTAAAAGCCAAACCGAAACGCCCCAATGCCATGACACGCCGTCTGGGTTCGCCGAGTAAATTTTCTGCAGTTTCATGTCCGATGACAAGTCACGAGTGAAGCGACATGCTCCGAGGCCGACGGGCAGCGTTTGAGACGACATCTTAGGCCTCGTCCTGGATCCCCTCCCAGGTAAACTGCTCGCTGCCGCTTGTCACGTCCCGCACCGTCATGCCGGTAATGTTCAAGACGGTCATCTCGATCTCCTCCTCACTCATGGCCTGGCCCGCCGTCTTCTGCCCCTCTAGGACATCGAACAGGCTGTAGATCTGATCGTTCTTGACCTCGAGGCGCTTCAGCAGCGTGCGGATGCCCTCTGCGAGACTGAGCCGCTCTCTCCGGCCGAGGCCCTTGTCGCTGCTGTTGTACCGCGCCTGCAGGCGTGATAGCTCGAGCTGTAGGTGCTGCCCCTCGTCTTCCAAGCCCTTGATGACAAGGGCCAGGGCGTGGCCCGGAGACTGACTCGGCCGCACGGTGGCATTCTCGTCGCTGGTCTCGCGGTCGGTGACGGGGACAGGTCGCGATACCGTGACGCGCTTCTTCCCGACCGCAACTTCTGCAGAAGTCACGACGCCGCGGTGAGAGGTGATGCGGCTGCAGACTATGCAGTTGCGGCAGTTGTGCTCACACAGCCCATCCAGGATTCGGCGGGCATCGCTCGAGAGCGCCGGGCAAGCAGAGCCCGTGTCTACCGCTCGTTTGCTTGATTGGGTGATGACGTCGGTCTCGATAACCAGCTTCTGGGTCGTCCGCGTGGAGTCCTGCTGTGCCCGCTGAACCTTGACGGTTTGGCTGCTTGTATCTCGCGGGCGGGATTGATCATGCGTGTGGTTCTTGGTGGACATGTTGAGCGAAACCATTGGTCGGTCCTGCATCGTGTTCTCAACAGACTGCGGCCCTGTGGTGTCGTCGACGTCTTGGAAGAAGTCCAGGGCGTGCTCCGAAGCCCCCTTGATGAGATTGCGGCGCTTGCTTCCTTTGTTCGCCACGGGCTTTTTGCTCTGCGTCGCTTTCTCGGGGATCGAGAAGGCAACCTTTTGCCCCTGCTGCACTGCGTGCTTGCTGTTTTTGCCCTTAGACACCTGCTGAACCTCGCGCCTCGTCACCTCCCGCGTCTCCTGCCTCGTGTCGTTGCGCGAAGTCGTCGTCTTGTGACTCTGGGAAGTAAGTTCGGGCAGCGCGGGCATCTCTCTGGTCTCGGTGGGGTCTGCCGGGCCCGACTCGTTCGTGTTGATGGTAATGTCTGGCACAAAGAACGCCGACGTCATGTTTTCCTCCGTCTCCTCATCCAGGCGGGCCGAAAAGTCCTCCTTGGGGAGCGGGCGGCAGTGATCCAGCTGCTGTTTCAGGTAGTCGATGTCGTCCCTGAGCTTGAGGTTCTCCTCGTGAAGATCGTCAACGCTGCGCTCAAACCCAGAGTTCTCTCGGCGCAGCATCTTGTTCTCGCTAAAGTACTTGTCATTGTGGCGAACAAGACTCTCGTTATCCTCTTGCAGAGCCGTCTTCTCCCTGCCCACGGTCTCGACCTGTCGCCGCAGCGTCTCAACTTGCTCGCGAGCCGCGTCGAGCTCGTGCTGAACGCCATCGAGATTGTCTCGTAGATCCTCGCTCTCCTCCATGAGGGATTTGTTGTTGGACCGAAGCGATCTGTTTTCGCTGGCGAGCGAATCGTCGCCTCGTCGGAGGTTGTTGTTGTCGGTCCGCAGGGACTCGATCTCTTCCTTCAGTTGTTTGACTTGTTTGCGCAGCATCTCGTTCTCGGCTCGAAGCGACGCGGTTTCGCGCTCCAGAGCATCGCGACCTTGTTTGATGGACAAGAGGTCCTGGCGCAGCGTGTCATTGTCGTGGCGCACCTGGTCGGTTATTTCAAGCTGTTTGTGGGAAGACTCGAGCTCCTTTTCTTTCACGTTGAGCTTGCGCGTGAGCTTGCTGATATCGTCGCACGCGCTTTGCAGTCTGTTGACGGCCCGATCTCGCTCGTGGGCCAACGAGACATTTTCCATTTCGCTGTCGCTCACCTTGCGCTGCGTCTGTTCTAGCCGAGACTGTAGTGTTGTGACTTCCATCTCCAATTCTGTACAATGTTTAGCTGTGGAAGGACAGGCCACATCACAATCCGGGGTTGTCTTACGATGTCTGCGTGAAACCAGCTTTTCGCTGGGCTGATCGTAGCTCGCGTGGTCGCCGAAGCCTTTCTTGGACTTGAGCTGGGCCTCCAACTTCTCGACTTTCTGCTGAAGGTTCTCGGCGTACTCTTGCACCTTGTCGTGGTGCTCCTGGAGCGACATGATCTCGTCACGAATCATATCCATGGACACAAAGATCTTATCCTCTACCTCGGGCACCTGAAGGCCGTCCACGTCGGCGTGAGCACCTGCGGCTGGTCGTTCTCGTCGATCGTGCACCCTGCCATTCTTGACAAATATGGGAACTCCGTTTTTCATGGAACCGCTGAATTTGAGAGTTCCCGTGACAAAGTCGCCCAGGTGAGAGACGTCGGGCATGAGGAATGATCGGGCGTGCGATGTGCTGTTGCCTTCCGCGTCGGCAAAGGAGTTTGGCGAAGGAGGGACCGCCGTCAAGCTCGACTTGGCGGAGGAGAGCGGTGGAGAGGCGCTCTCGCGGGGCTGTCGGCGGTGCTCGCCCTCGGCCGGGGGGCTTAACGAGGCTCGTCGCAATCGGTCCAGGGCCTCTGAGATGGATGGACGGCGCTGAGAAGCATGGTCCGACGAGGTAGTTATTTGGATATTCTTGGCCAAGGAACTCTTGGTTCGAGTGTTTTTTGCAGAGGTTCGTTGAGCCAGAGATCGGGCGGGTGACTTGGAGATGATATCGGAGAGGTCGGATTCGTTGTCGACGCGAGGTTGCATCTCAGCACGCGTCTTGGCGGAACCGGGCCATATATCCTGGGTAGAGTCGTCCACAAACTGGACCGAAGGCACAGGCTGCTTGTTCTCTTTGGGTCTCGTGGACCTCGCGTCGAGGGCAAGTTTGTCCAAGTCGGCGCCATCGCCAACGGCATGGGGCGCGTCGCGCGTCTTGGGCTTGGAGAAGAAGTCGGGCCACTTGCGGTGGGCGGCATCCCAGTTGACTGGCAGCTTCCTGGGGGCAGTGACTCGGGCAATGTCTTCGTGCAGCCTGCGCGTCGACTCGCCATCCGGGTCGGAGAAGACCGAGGACACGGTCGGACTGACGGTGCCATGGGACCCGGTGGACGAAGGGGGGGAATGGAAGGGGTTGGCGCGGTTGGCGTTCATTTCTCTAAGGATGCGCGAACGATATCTCTGGGCAGTGTCGGCCTCCATGGCTTCGTCGACGCGTCTGGACGCGATGCTCGGGCGCAGGACTCGACAATGGATGGGGGACGGCAAGCCGGATGACGGGCGCTGTGTCGCTGCAGGGGAGTGAAGCGCGTGCGGGTGAATGGCGGCAGCTGCCAGAGGGCGACGTGGCGGTGCGGTTTGGAGGCGCGAGATTGTCGTGTGTCGAGCAAGAGGGATGGTGAAGCATCGACGGCTCTTGTGGTTTGGAGGAGCTGACGGTGCTCGAGGGCCGTTTCTGGTTGGTGGAACAGGGATTGGCAAAGTAAACAAACCGGAGAAGGCGATGAATTGGGCACGCCCGGTCACGTGCAGCCGCCCGAGGTCAATGACTTGTCTTTAGTGCCAAGGCAGATGCACGTGCGATGGGCCGACCAACGAATGATGAGCAGGTATCAAGTACATGTCTTTTGTGTACCCGGGGCCCCTAGTAGTGTGTACATATACATCCCTGGACGGCAAGCTGCCTCGCGATCGGACCGTGGCTTCTTCAGCAATCCGACGCAGACATGGGACGGTGGAAGCATGTCATGTCTAATGGCCATCATCAAAATATTTCAGTCATCATGTCCGGCAAAGACAACGTCCCCGGGGCAAAACGCCGTGGCGGCCCGGAGAGGAGGGTCCGGGTCGGAGGAAGCAGTGGTAGCATGAAGCGGCGGCGGCGACGGAGCAGTTGCAACGCCTGGCGATGGCCTCTTCGACGTTTCAATGTACGTGTCCAGGTGCTCAGCGGCTGTTTTTGCAGTGGGTTGCCGTCCAAACATGTACCACAGTGATGTCTAGCTCATGAGGAGCAGCTCTGTCTCACCCGAGGGCAAGCAGCAGTCCTGTCTCGAGCGAGCGGCAGATGGTGATGGCGCAGGCAGCAATTGCTGCGAGCAAGGGTGGCAGATGACATGCACGGAGCAGCAGCACAACACGGAACGGGGCCAGGGTACATCATCTATGTATCACCGTTTACCGTTAGCCGATCGACGTCTGCGCCAGCTCTCGGGCCTCGGGGAACACCAGCAAGGTCCGGTCATGCTTATCGGACCACGAGGCAATCGGGACGGCAGCATGCGGCAGCCCGTCGACCAAGAGGCCGTTTCCACTTGCAGCGATGCGAGGAGCGCTGTGCCACCCGGGCCAGAGAGCATGTGAGCTGACCGACGTTGCTGTCAGTTGACCCCCTGTTTCTCAGCACTCCAACCACAAATTGGCGTGAGACAGGGACGAGGACCTGTTTGGTCCGTCACTCGGCCTGGTGGCTTGCGCGAGGCACGAGGCGGAACGCAGTCTGGACCGACTCAGCAGTCCTGAGTGAGTGAGAGAGTGCTTGGCTCAGCCGAGGCTAATTCTAGACTCCGTCGGCCAGTGCCAGATCCCGTCATCTGCACTGTATGTAACGTCAGGCTGGCCGCCGACCCACACCGTTTCCCCGGTCTAGTGACTAATCGGGACACACGACTGGTCCCTCCGAGCTCGTGATAGGTTGTCGCTTTCTGCCCCTAACTCTAATCCCCCCTCTACCATGTGCAGAGAGTGCATGCGCATACAGTACCAAGTACCGGAACGAGCTCGACATGAACGTTTGCAACAGTGTCTCCCGTCTCGGCCCGCGCGCTCCCGCGTGGCTGAGGGAGAGCCGGCCTGGTCGCCGGCATGAACGCGCCTCACGTATCCGCGCATCCACCTTGTCTCCCCCTTCTTTCTCCTCCTCCTCCTCCTCCTCCTCCTCCTCCTCCTCCTCCTCCTCCTCTTCCTGCTTTTTCTCCTTCTCCGTCAAACCTCCGTCCACAGTCACATCCGCACTCCCATCGGGAAGCTGCGTCTGGCCTTCGCTTCCCCCGGGCTGTGTCAAAGGAAGAGGGCATGATCAGATCAGTTAACCTTGCTGTTTCCAAAACACCAGGGAAATGATGCATCTTGGCAACTCCGGCTAAGAGCGCCTGGTTGGTTGTGTCTTGATGCTCCCGGGGCTGCCAAGCAGACGTCTCCAAAGCCAAGAGATATAATAATCCTGCTTGCGCACTCAGATCCCATTGCTCGACCCCATCTCCAGACCCAATCCGCCTCGAGCCCTCACCTGCACATTCCGGCAGTCCTACTGCTCTCCATACTCTTGGCCACCTGCCTGTATCGCTTGCCTTGCCCACGGGCCATGGTGCGTCGCTCGCTAGCGGGCTGCTTCGCCGGCCTCCTCTTGGCCGAGTCGATAGCATCCGCGTCCGGCCTTCGCTTCCCGCCTGGCAAGCTCCGACACTATTGTCCCATCACTTCTGGCCCATCTCCGCAAGTCTGCATATCTTTCCCGGTCCCTCCTGCGAAACTAGAGGCGAGGGGCCCCGACCTTGCCGATGTCGACAGTCAGGGGCTGCAAGATGTTTTTGACGCCCTCGCTGTCATGCAAGACAACTACTATGATGCCGTCAACGGCACTTGGCCAACCTCCATCGACTGGACAGGAGCAGTCGTCGAAACTATCATGTCCGGAACGCTGTCGACCCTGACGAGGTCCCTCAGCTCCAAGGATGCTGCCGGCGGCGCCCAATGGAAGCAAGGAGAGAATCTCATCTCTTCCCTCTACGCCCAGGTCGTCCACTCCTTTTTCGGCCAAAACGCCTTCGCCATCAAGTACCAGGTACGTCTTGGAGCGTGGCTTTCGGTATCGTGAAGTAGGCACGAATGCTTACACTCATCCCTCTTGCTGCGCATGGTTAGGCGTACGATGACATTCTATGGGTTGTTCTCGGTTGGATCGAGGCCATCAAGTTCGTCCGGCTTCACGCCCAACTTCACTACCCTGGCACGGGGCATGCCTGCAAGCACATGCCACGGGAGCTCGGTCAAGCGCTCCTGAGCACGCCGTGGCATGGCTACAACTGGTTCTGCACCTTTGCGGAGCGCGCTCGCGAGTTTTGGGATCTTGCTACCCACGGCTGGGACACTTTGCTGTGCGGCGGCGGCATGATCTGGAACCCTCGTCTGGTGCCCTATAAGAACGCCATCACGAATGAGCTTTGGATTGCCGCATCCGTGGCCATGTATGAGCATTTCCCCAACGACACGTTCAAGGGGACTTGGGTAGCGAGCAAGGACTTTCCCACGACGAACCCCGTGTACCTGGCCGCTGCCGTCGAGGGCTACAAGTGGCTCAAGGAAGTCAACATGACCAACCAGCGGGGACTCTACGTCGACGGCTACCACATCGACGGCAACAAGCCCAAAAACGTCAAATGCGACGTCCGCGACGAGATGGTGTACACGTACAACCAGGGTGTCATTCTCACGGGCCAGCGAGGCTTGTGGGACGTGACCGGCAGCCCTTCGTACTTGGAGGAGGGCCACTCGCTGATTCAAGCCGTCATCAAGGCGACGGGCTGGGACGCGTTCAAGAACGCCCCAGTCGATGACGTGCATGCGCTGCCGCCCGGCCAGCTGCTGCCGCCGTGGCATGGCCTGGGCCGCGGCGGCATCCTGGAGGAACTGTGCGACGCGAGCGGCACGTGCTCGCAAGACGGCCAAACCTTCAAGGGCATCTTCTTCCACCACCTGACGGCCTTTTGCGCGCCCGTTGAGGCGACCAGCGCGGTTGCGCACGGCACTCGCTTCAGCGCCGAGGAGCACGCCCAGGTGCAGGCAGCCCATGTCAAGACGTGCCGTGAATACCTGGGCTGGGTCAAGCACAACGCAAGGGCGGCACTGGGGACGCGCGACGAGCGAGGCCGGTTCGGCATGTGGTGGGGAGCCAACGTCTTCAGCCGTCTTGCCGTGTCCAAGTTTACCGACGGCATCGACCACGTGGTTCCCAACGCGACCGATTACCGCAATGAGGGAACGCCGCAAGACGCGGTCTGGGGCAGCAGCAGCAAGTGGGAGCCCGGGCCGTACAAGATGCGGCTGAGCTGCCAGGACGAGGCGTCCCAGCCCGCCGGAAGCCACCGAGTACCAGACGAGGCGAGCGTCTGGGGCAAGAGCACGGCGAAGCGTGACGGCGACCCCAACAATCGCGGCAGGGGACGGACCGTCGAGACGCAGGCTGGCGGGCTGGCGCTCTTGAGGGCGTACTGGGAGCTGTCGCAGCAAGGGTGGTGACGGCCGCGAGAGGATGCGGTCTGGCAGTGGTTTTGTTTCTTGACAGGTCCCGCGTCTTGTTCATAGATGCTTGTATGCAATTATCAGGTATTGAGATGGAGCCTTGAGCATCGCCCCCGTAGCCGCGATTCGAGGCCTACCTAGGTACCTACCTACCCTGGAGCGCGCCGCTTGGGACAGGTACAAATATCGATTGGCACAGCCTCATCATCTCACATCGGCCAATCACGGCGCAATCGCACATGAACAGTCAAAAATTGCACCTTCATCTCGCCCTCTCCTCGCCAACCCTTCCACGCCTCGACAGCAGCATCAAGGTGAAAACGATGAAGATCAATCCGTTTGTATGCCTCTGGGCATTGCCCCGGGCATCCTCAGCCAGCCTCCGGCCCAGCCCGCTGCTCGCCCACGCCCGACGACACAGTCACCCAGCCAGATCGCCAGCCCAGTCAGAGTCGACGCGCTACGGCGTCAGGCAGGCCATCTACCTGGCCATGAGGGACGTGTTCACGGGCGGCCCGGCCCAATTGAGCAAGAGCCGCGATGTGCGGCGCCTGATCAAGCTGAATCTGAGGAGAGGGGAGGTGTGCGACCTCGTCGACATGTACGGCCTGGGGTTTGTGACGGACATGACGCGCGTCATGCTCCATCAGCGCATCTTTGCGTCGCTTCACAGGGCAAAGGCTCACTTGCCCGACCTCTTTGGCCTCATCAAGACGCCCGAGGAGATCAAGGGGGCGGGGCCCTATGCGGCCATGCAGACCAAGGCGGCTCTCGAGCATCAGCTCAACAGCCTGACGCTTGCCCGCGGCGGCTCTTTCACCGCGAGCGACACCAACCCCGAGGTGCCTATATGTGAGTCGATGCCGGCTTGGAAACGCAAGCTGAGGTTTACTGAGGCCGACTCCAGCCGCCATTTCAGGAGACATGGAGCGCATCAAAAACAGGGATAGCTATTTTCCGCCTCGGGAAAAGACGCTGCCGCACTTCCCGACCAAGCTCCCCTTCGCCGCGCAGCACGGCATTCTTAGGCAGCTGCAAAAGATTCTCGAGGCCGTCTGCTTTGAGCACGGGATGCGCGAGATGCCGCGCGTCATGAAGCTGCGCAGATGGGACTGCCCCGAGGCGGCCGAGCTGCACGAGATGGTCGAAGCCTTCATGTCCAAGGACGGGCACTATCTCGAGACGGGCCGCGTCACGGCGCCGCTCGAGGATCTGCTGCAGTCCGTCTCCCTTATCCGCCACGCCGCCGTGCACCGCATCCCCATGACGGTCGCACAGGCGAGCAAGTTCTTCGGCGACGCCGAGAGCCTGGCCCTGATGCTGGGCGACCGCGTCCGCGCGGCTGCCATTGCCCGCCTCGCCGGCGCGGCCGAGCCCGTCATGGACGACATGATGCGGCAGGTCAGGGCGTCGCGCTCGCGGCTGGTGCAGACGCTGGACGAGTACTCTGCCCGCCGCGACGAGCTGTGGAGGGAGGAGGAGGAGGCCATCGAGAAGCTGGCGCTGGAGCACGACGCGTGCCGGCAAGAGGCGGGCCGGCGCATCCAGGAAATCTTTACTGCTGCTGCCGCCGGTGGCGGTGATTCTTCAGCTGGTGCCGCCACCGAGACGTCTTGATTGTTCCGGCGGCTGGTTTTGCATGCATCATTATCATCACAGCGGTGCTTCAAGGGGGCTTCTTATACAGTAAGTTGACCACGTCGGAGCAACATTATGCATATGCACTACACTATACATCCCTTCGGACTTGGAAAGGCGCAAAAAGACTTTTCGGATAGTCATTCATATCGTGCGTACGAATCGTCTAGGCAATAATATCCAATAACAGCCAGCAGCAAACAAGGTGGCGCTTGCGTGCTGATGTCGTCTTATCTTCGTCATTTACTTCATCCCTTTCATAAAGCCCAAGACAGTCGCCAGCGCCCTCGTGCTTACAAGGCAAGTTCAGTTTAGAGACATTTAAGTGAAAGTGTCAGCATAAGCATAGGCGTCCGTGGAAGGGACAACCTACCATAGCACCCTCTCTAAGCAGTTTACAACCACGACATTTCCATTCTCGATTGCCCGTGACAGCGGAGTTTGGCCACCTTTGTCTTCCAAGTCGGGTTGAGCCTTGTGTCTCAGGAGGAGTTCAACAATCTTCTCATCGCCTTTCCCCGCAGCTCGTGACAAAGGGGTCTGAATATTGTGTCAAGGACGAGATATATGTCCCTCTATAGCCGCTTTCACTTACTCGCTATAACAGCGAAGCACGCCAATGTCAGCTGTTAGGTCTACCGCCACCTACCCAGCGTCAGGCAGATTCACGTACAAGCTTATAGCGATGGTCTACCTTAGCACTCTTCTTAAGCAATAGCTTCATAACCGTCACGTTCCGTCCCTCTATTCCTTATGCGAGCGGTGTGTGCCCCTCAATATCTCGCCAAGTCCGTTTAAGCGCCACTATCGAGCAATAATTGCACAGGAGCCTCGTGACCGCACAAGGATACCCACTAGAAGGGTGTTTTCCCTTCGTGGTCCTTGCAATCCAAGTCGTACGACAACATTTTGGATAGGATTAAAGCAGTCCCGAAAAACGCAAGGGTCCGCACCGGGGTCTAGGAATGCCCTTTGAACAATACAGGTATAGAAAACGACATGTCAACTTATATCATTATATATAGAGCTAGATTATTGTCTTCCCACCTCTCGCAATAGGTAGCATTGACTCTAGTAGCGCTCCTGTGGCTTCGTAGTGAGATACTTCTGCGCCTATTTAGCCAGGTCTTCTAATTAACGAGATTTGCGAAGGTGATAGTCCCATTCGTAGGCAGCATACTCAACGAGAGCAAGGCCATTTAGTGCACCTCCTAATCATTCGTCTTTATTTGCCATCTGTAACGCACGCGCAATAACAGAAAGCTGTCGCGCGGCTAAATATACCTAGATGAGGATTCGCATTCCCGGCAGGCTATCGTTAGCAGACTGTTGCTGTATCCTTTCAATCGTAGCTGTAATGAATTCTAGAACTGTCCTAGGCAGTTTTTGCAGGTTCTCCCGACGTTTTCTCTTTATATCACTTTCGAGAATAAAGTTAATATGTGTACTTGAGAGTTAAGATCAGAGGAGGTCTCTGCGATCCCTGATCATCTCATCGGTGAAGTCCGACTCTTCCCCCTCGTACTGGTATTCGTCTGAGATCCTCGTGCTGCGAAGCCTGCCAAAATGAGAACACCAAATTTCTGCCGTAGCATTATTGATACCATCAAAACATTGGTTCTGTAGCGAGCTGACCAGATCGTGTAAGTTCTGGCCTGGTTGTGTCGCTTTTCGAGGCTAGCGGTGTCGCTATATCAGGATACTCGACAGGGTCGAGACCATGAAATTCCGGGGGTTTTCACCTTTTCTTCTCGGGCCTTTGTATGCGATGTTGTGCCCGAGATCTGAGAGCCTTTCTCCTCTCACCACTTGGGCCCTCGGGACGGTCGGGGAGTGCCCGGAGTGCAAACTCATGCAGGTGGTTCAAGATGTGGTCGTTGACTGTGGAGCTCGGCGTTTTTGCTTTAAAGTCATCGCACAGGGGGCAAGAGAGTGGTCCCACCACCTTTCGCTTAGCCAGCTCGGCAAAGACCGGTCGCTTATGGGCGGCTATGCGTCTTGGATGAGCTATCTCGACATGTTGCCCCCATTCACCGGCGCTGCTAAACCCGGGTTGCTCATCGGCTTTGTCCCTCGCCTCGCAGTAAAGGCAGACCCAAGATGCGGATGAGTGTGCCTCTATCATATGGGCGATCAAGGTCTCGGCCGTGGGATACATCTCGAACGGAGTGTCACATCCTTCAAGAAAGCAGGAATAAGGCAAGATATCCTGAGCAACATGTGCTCTTCACGCCGAGTCAGCAGATGGCGGCGACGTCGTGAGAAGCGCTGCTAGGAAAACGGGGCAACTTACTTCCAACTGGGCTCATGCTTTGCAAAAGACGGGGGTAGAACATCATCGCAGAAGGGACAGACCAGGGCGCCGTCGGGTCCAATCTTGGGGCAACGAGGATAGGATTGGCCTGACACGATATTTGTCAAGTTGGTCGCCCTTGGGGGTGTTTTCCCCGACAGATAGGGCGTGATGTCGAGCTGAGAGTCAACATCGGTGGCGGTGCGAGCAGCAGGGACGACAGTGGAGGGTTTTGTATGCCGGCAAACCCGGATATGCGGGAGCGGCGATGAAAGTAACTCTTCGGAGGCTTGAGGAGCATTTGGATTTTCACCGACAGACTCCCCCAAAACAATGGCATTGCATGCATTTACTCTCACGATTGCTTCTTTTTGCGATTCGAGTTCTTGTGCCCTTTGCCGGCTCCATGACGATCGTGATTTCATGGTAAACTCGATGCGGTGCCTCCTGAGAATGTTAACATAAACGAGGCGTTGCTGAACCTTTGACAATCTCTCGTAGTCTGATGCTCTGCGCATTTTGTCAGAAGCGGTCAGAAGCGCCGCACCGGAGTCTGCGAATGCCCTTTGAACAACACAGGTCAAATGGCCGCGGAAACCCTCGTACGCGTTGACATCCAACGCATCGTCGGCTTCCTTGAAGCGATACTTGGCACCGGCTCTCCTGATTTTGAGCGAGAGTTTCGTGAGCTGGCCGAGGATGATACTGGCATAGGAAAGATTCTCCTCGATGATGGAATCTGGGGCTTGGCAGTTCTCCGGTCGGGGAGAGTCCAAGTCTCTGCCATCGGCAGAGATGACGTCCCACGAGGCGACGCTTTCCGAATCAGTCGGCGATTCTGAAGCTTCATCAGAGTTCTTTGGTGTCATGTCGGCGACTCTCTCCTCACAGATCTCCAGGGCAGTGGCCAAGCTGGCAAGGAGTCGACAGATGACCTTCCGCACGTCTCCATGGTTCCTCAGTCGGTAGTCGAGCGATGACCTGCCCGTGCTTGTTGCTTTGATGGCCGAGCACCAGAGATTGAACTCGCCTTGCATTGAGCGAATGGAGGAAGCATGGTCTCCGAGATGCACGTTCGCCGCAGACGTGTCAAACCGTTGCACGCAAAGCTGGGCCTCCCGGGAGATTTCATCACCGGGGTTCATTGCAAGACCTGTATAAGTGCGGAAAGCCGGCGTTTGACCGGTCTCGAGATGTCCAAGAGAGACCCGAATGCTATCTTGTGACTCGCGGGACCTTGTTCTGCGTCTTGGGTGCTTGATGGTCGGCCGAGGCTGGAGAGTATGCCGTCGACAACCGTGGCCGCCAGATGCCTCTTTATAGCAGACAGATGAGCTAGAATTTTGTGAACAAGGCGTTGGACTGTCGGGCCATGTTTGTTCGTCAGCTGTGTCGTCGATGAGGGACGGACGGGCGTGGGTCACGTGGCAACCACACAGCTTATTTGGGCAAGGTTACCTGTTGACCTGACACGCCGGCACTTCCTAGCTAGGCTTAGTGGCTACTCAAAGATGAGTTTTGAAGCTGTTCAGCAGTCTTGGCAGTTGCCTTGGCATATCCCTCACCGTAGTAGGAGCCATTTCAGTGGTCTTTATAGTGGTCCTTTGTAGAGCCTTCGTACCTATCTAGTAGTCTTTATAGTAACCTTCCGAGTGTGGCCTCTACCTCGTACATACAAAAGAACATTGAAGCACTTACAGCACTCTCCACAGTGGCGTTATTTAGTGACATCGAGCGCAGAGGGTAAAAGGGGCTTTGACGCATGCATCCATCTAGCTGTGTGGCATCAAGGCAGTATTCATAGGTAGAGATACCTGGCTAGGACCCTCAACCACATGTAAGCCTCCATTGGGCCCTGATGAGGTCCAGCTACGAACCGCCCTTGGTCCTTAGCAAAGAGATGGTGTGGGTGTGTGTGCGTGGCTCTTTACATGGCTCTTTTCCAAGGTTTCCCCCTAACACTCTGTACATACGGCTTACGCCGACAAGCACGCCTATTGCAGTGCTTGTGCAGCACTCTCTCTAAGAATATGTGGCCCTCATAGTGCCTTCTCATGCCCGGGGCACTCTCATCTTCGCAGTAAGACTGTCCCTGAACAGGTCGTAGTCACGACACGCACGAAAAGTTAGCAGTGAGGACACGAGTACGGATCATCCATGGTTCTGACCTCTTGGGAAACACGAGCACCCAGCGTGCCCCCCTCCCTTGATACATACCTGGTAAGTCTGGGGAGCCTCGAGCGGGGTGATAGCGAATGGCCGCCAAATCGCCAACGAGTCTATGTCGTACACGGCGGCGCTTTCCACCATCTACTTCATATGCATGGATGGAAACGATGAGCGGGGTAGAGGGGAACAGTACGAAAACAGCTTGCACGGTGGTGAGTGAGGGAACTGGAGTGAGACTTCTTTCCGCTCACAACACCAAGGTATATCGTCACAGAATCACAGCCCGCACCCAGGGCCACCATGAAAGGCGACCCAGAGTTTGTCATCCTAAAGCACACGGCTTGGCTTTCTGCACCACAGTATGAGGACGAGATCCTCGGCTCCA
>JAPEBW010000384.1:0-57761 GCA_027405785.1 Ophiocordyceps robertsii | reverse complement strand
CCCATGTGCCTACATCGGTACCTAGGTCCCTACCTGAATCGATACCACCCACTGCGTACCTGCGCAATACACTTAGCCCGGCCCCTTACACTGTACCTAGGGAGGGGCCCGGTACCCACTGGTAGTGAGTGAGCATCGTCGACGCGTTGTCTCTCTCTGCCCGGACATCTGCAGCAAAGGCTTTGCGCCACCACCGTGGCCCGGAGCAAAGGGCTGCGCATGCGCCTCGTACAGATGCAGGAATTCGGGCTGCTGGTGGTGACTTGCTTACTCTCGCATGCACAGCCCGCGTCATGCACAGCTGGGGCGTCGAATGAGACCAAGCACCAGCGATGCCGTCCATCTGGGCGCCTACCCGCGGATTCCAGGCCACTACCGACCTACCTAGCTATCTGGTACCTACAGCTACCTAGGTAGTAGCTGGCACCTGCACGAACGGGGCGCGAGCTCGTGACGCCATGCATGTACGTACCTACGTACTGCCAAGTATCTGTAGCTACCTAGGTACCTACCGAGAACCTTGCCAACTTACCCGCCGCAATCTGAGACACCCTCTTTTTGCCAAGCGAGAAAATCTACAGCATCTGACGGTGCGTTGGCACTTGCCTACCTACCTAGGTACATAGGCAAGTATCGGCAAGTCGAGCCGAGCCAACACCCAACTCGATGATCAGCCGAGGTGGGTCCGGTCCTATTTTACCCGGTGGCTGGTATTCACCTGGTGCCTCGAGCCAGCTTTCGCCTTTCGTAATTCTCGGTATTCGTTCGTATATACATGCATCGAGATTTCGGTGCCCATCAGGCTTCACTTGGACTGGCCGTCTCTCCAAATACTAGCCAATGTCCCACTTAGCACGCGGCGGCCCAGCAATAAATCTTATTGACAACAAGCTTTTTTTCCCCGGCCACGCGTCCCGCTTTCGAGCTGTGTACCGTCGTAAGTTTGCGAGCATAAGAAGTCGTCAAAGGGCTCGTCTCCACCTCTGCATGATGCAGGGACAGCTCGAGCTTGAAGAAAATGAGCCGCAGATACCTACCTACATAGGTAGTATGCATGCGTTGTGTCTAATGTGGGTTCCTGTCTCGCCCCGCGACGCTCTCTTCTCGTGCCTTGCCTTGTCGAGCCCGAGGCCCCTTTACTCGGTTGGCCGTAGAACGAGGTTGCCGGGGCAGTCGTGGAAGAATCGTCTCCATTGTCTCGAGTTGCTGCCCCGAGTCAACCACCAAACCAAAGACGCCCTGCCCCAACTCACTCTCTCCCGCCCTGCACGTCTCCGCGACCTGCCCCGGCCCTCTACCGCCGTCCCGGTACGCGGAATGGACGCTGCCGGGCGGGCTTGCGAGCATGCATGGCGCCGCCTTGGCAAGGGACCTGCAAACTCTAACCTCTCTCACCGGTCCCTTGTTGTGTTGAGCTCCTCACCCATCCGCATGTCTATTTCCATGCACGCTCGTCTTAGGCCCGAGGGAACGCCCCTGGAAGAGCCCCTGGAAGAGCCCCTGGAAGAGCCCGTCGGGTCAAGCAGCTCCCGCCCTAAAACGCACCCAAAGTGCCACGGCCACCTGGTCATGCAGATGCACAAAATTGCCTCGTTGGGCTCGCCGCCCGCCCGGCACGTACATACAGGGCGGAACAGACCAATCACATCACCTCCCACTCGTGCAATGACACGCCTCGCCGCCTGGCGCCCTGGCCACCTCGATCAAGGTCATCTAGACAACGCGCCTTTCAAGACACACTATCCGTCCCCCAGGCGATAAACATTCGTTTCATATCGCGGCCATGTCTACAAATACTCCCCCTTCCTTTCACCGAGTAACCATAAACGCCGTTGCTATGCAGTCCCTCACCCGAGTCCCGGACACCTTCTCAGTGCCCTACATCTCCTCCTCCTCCCTCAGGTCTGCATCGTCGCTTGCCGGCAGTGGAATCATCCCCGCACCCGCCGTTTCCACGGGCAATCCCGCATCCGCCGAGGCATCCAATTTGCCTTCTTCGCTCGCTGCCCGTACCTGCGCCGCGTACCTTTCATCGACCTCGCGCGTATGAGGGGCCGTGGCCTCTACCGCTCCGCTCGCCTCCCCAGCACTCCGGACCTCCTCCGCGTCCCCCGTACACTCCCCGTCGCTCTGTAGCATCATGCTTGGGTCCACGCACTCATAAAATAGCATGAAGACGCCAGGCGATAGGCCCAATACAGTTCCCTCGTCGACCAGGCTGACATTGTGGTCACTGAGCCTCCACCACCCTGGGTTACCTGTGCTCGCAGCGTCCGATGACTTGGTCTCCGCCCTGTCGGTGCCCGCATTCTCGTCGTCCATGTCATCGGCAACGGCCATGTTCCCCGACTTCTCGCAGTCCGGAACCGCCTTGGAAGTGGGGCTCGACTGAATTGGATATGTCCGATAGCAAATGTAGTGACCATTCTCGTGCCGCCCGGCGTGTGTCACGGCAGCTCGTAGTTCGTAAATCGGCCCCGTCAGTCTCGAAGGTCTGACGTCGCCCGCAATCATCGACGCCGTCGGGCCCAACTGCCACCGCTCCTCGCCCGTATCCGTGTCGTCTGCCGTCTTCTCCATGGCGCAAAGAGCCCCCTGGGGTTCGGAGCTTCCCAGACACCATGGCCCAAGATCCAGTGTCAGCGGGAAGCTGACGGGAGCCGAATTCTTTATCATGTCAAAAGTCGTAGGGTCGAAGACGGACCGGTTGACGTGGATGGCAAGGCTCTGCGGTGGTCGGGCAATGACGATTTGCTTCGTCTTCGTCGAGCTGACCTTGCCCTGACTCGAAATCTTACAATTCTCGACAATCGTCTTTTCGCCAAAATCGTCCTCTTCGAGCGCCGACTCGACTGCCCCGAGCCTGCGGCGTGGTTCGGCCAGCTGTTCCGAGGCGGCACCGCTGCCCAGCAGCTTCTCAATCAGCTTCGTCAAGAGTCTCTGCGCCTTGAGAAGAGTACACTTGGGGCATTCGACCCCTTCGATGCTCTCCACCCGGCTATACGCATCCAACCGCTCAAAGAGGTCATGCCGATTCTTGTCCAATCCGAGACTCAACGTCAGGCAATTGAAAGGAATCATGGAAAGACCCTCGGCGTAGCCGCACGCAACACATGCGACCCGCTGCGCCAGCAGGCCCTCGAGTGGGCTGCGCAATGGCCTGATGGCCGACAAATCCGGGCTCGCCGACAGGCTCTGATAGCCACTGTCGTCGCTGTGTTGGCTGGCGGCCGCGTCGTCTTTGCCGCAATCGGCTTCGAACCCGGAATATCGGCGCGCCTCCTTGACGGCTTTCGCAACACCCCTGTCAATGTCGTCTAGCATCTTCGAGAAGTATTCCTGTGCGTCCTGCTGTGTCCACGTGCTCATGGACTTGAGCAGACTCGGCGTCCAAATCGTCTTGCCGTTGTTCGACGGGTCGTTCAAGTCCCACAGGAGGGCGCGCAGCGTCTGGGCAACGTCGCTACCATCCTCGTGCGAGTCAACGACGCGGACGCAAGCCGAGAGGTACTCGGAAAAGGATTGCAGAGCAGCCAGGCCTTGCAGGATGCTATTCTGGTAGCAAGAATTGTCTCTGTTGCCCAGGCCTGGTGGGCGCTGGAAATCGAGCTTCAACCCCAGGACACTTCCCGTGACGGACAAGGCCCTTGTTCTTGCCTGCGCCATGGAAGCCAGCACGCCGCCAGAGCGGTCCAGGCCTATTAACCTGCTCATGGCCTCCCTTTTGGCGGCATGTGTGCTTTGTCGAGCGTCGTCAAGCGTCCGCCTCCGAGGCGATGAAGGATTTATCCGACCGTCCAAGGCAAAGAGCAAGGGCGCTGGAATGGCGAATATGACGCAGTCCCATAGAAAACCTGCGAGCGAGCCCACCAAAGTTTCGAGTGAGCCGTCCGAAGCGTAAAACCTGAAGGCGATGGTGGTGGCTATGGCGAGGACGGATAGAAGGACGCTCGGCTCGTTCCAGCGGCCCCAGACGTGGTCTCGAGAGTTTGGCAGCCGGTGAGCCGAGATCCGGTCCTCGTGAAAATTGCTGAACTCGCTCTGTCTTGAACTCATGCTGCAAGGTCCGCAGAACGACCTATCTGCGATTCGGGACTACGAGGAAGCTGGAGAGGACGGCATTGGTCGAGGGAGAAGCTGCCATGGCCAGGAGGGAGACAATGCGATAGAAGCCAGTCCGTGGCCTCACGTCTTTGACTTTAAACAGGCAGTTTGAGTGATGCGAGATGTCGAGTTTCGCCCGGGACTGCACTGTAGGAGCTGTGGACGACACGAAGCCATTCAAGACTGAATCAATGGAGAGATCACGCCAGTAACGTTGCTGTCGCGCCGGAGTATCTCCGGTCTTGGCGCCTCTCATTGTCACGTGCTGTCGGGCAACCGGAAAGCCCCGCAGTGGGTCAACCTCCTGTTCAGGATTCATGAATTATCTCTTCTGCCTTGTGCCCTCAGTTGTCAATTTACCTACCCTCGGTGGGATCCTGTCCATGACCTGTCACCATGTCGACGCACGCTGGAGCTGCGCTTGTTTCTTCACGGTGAGCAGCCTTGTCTTCAGGCCTTCAGCAACTACGCACATGGCTTACACGCAGCCTCAAGCTTGGTTGCTGGACGACTGCTCGCTAAGAAGGACGCCGGTCTCGGTGCATATACCTTGAAAGCCCAACGAGATGGTCCAATATACTATCCCAGGGTGCTTCCGGACTCTGCCGGTTTCAACTACGAGAGCAATGCTACGGGGGAAAAGGTCACGACTCGACTGTACGTGGAATAGGATCTGCCCTGTCGTTGGCTAAAGATGCTGAGCTAGACGTTGCAGGCCGAAAGAATGGATGAGGTATGCAGTGCCGTGGCCGGTTTCTTTGGCCGCACAATCGGCTTTCCGGACACTGAGACGCGACGCAGGGACAACTGCAGTTGCGCCGAGTGCGTAAATCCCGTCACACGGCAGAGAAGCTTCGATGTTTTAGCGGTACCCCCCCCCCCCGATCCGATGAGCCGCCCTACTGCACGACAGCTCCTAACCTTGACGACATTTAGCACTCAAGGCTTATTGAGCCGAGGCAGGTCCTGCCATACATGGATGGATTTGAAGTTTTGTGTCGGTAACCGGTCGCCCCGTCTCCTGTTGCTCGCCCATGGCGCGGAAACTCACCGCCAGGTTGTAGGGTCCGACCACCACAGGAGCAGGTACACGTGGCACTGGCTTCAATCGGCCTTGCCCGGTGGCAAGCACCCGTATGCCAGCGAAATGTAGGTCCTGGGGGTTTCGTCCTAGGCAGGGCGAGACACGGCTAACGCGGAAACAGAGTACAGAGACTCTGGAACCGCAGACTCATATATGAAAATCCACCAGAGGTCGGCTTCAAGGCGGTCATGAGAAAGAATAGCGTGCGGGGGATTGCAGACCTCACAAACAAGATTGTAGGCAGCCTAGATCTCCGAGCGAAGACGCGACGCTGACCACGACAGCGCGAACATGGATTTTGCTTTGTTTCCAACACGCCCGTGACTCCCGAGGACACCAAGAGTCTTCTCGAGCGCATTGGGCCCATCCGGAACACGCACTATGGCGGCTTCTACGACTTCACTCCGAATATGGCTAAGGCGGACATGGCATACTCGAACGCTGCTCTCGACCTGCACACGGACACGACGTACTTTACCGATCCGGCAGGTCTCCAGGCCTTCCATCTGCTCTCCCATACAGGGCCTAATGGAGAGGAGATCCGCCTGCACGAGCGAGGCGGCCAGTCGATCCTCGTGGACGGATTCTACGCGGCGCACCGGCTTCGAATGGAGCGGAGAGACCATTTCCAAACCTTGCAAACGATCAAGCTACCTTGGCACGCCAGTGGCAACGAAGATGCGGCGATGGCGCCTGCTGAGGCGTACCCTGTCATTGAGGCAGCCAACAAGTCGGTCTTGCGGATTCGATGGAACAAGGACGATCGAGGCACTCTCCCCCTCAAGATTAACACCAAGTGGTGGTACAACGCCGCGCGGGAATGGGACACTATCTTGAACCGGCAGGAGAACCAGTACGAGTTTCTGCTGGAGCCGGGCCGCGTGTTGAGTGGGTTTCGAATCTGCGGTTGACAGCGACACGGTCAATACTGATTGAGACGTAGTATTCGACAACTGGCGAATCTTGCACGGAAGGAGAGAGTTTTGGGGGCGCAGGCGGATCTGCGGTGGATACAGTAAGTGGCTCGGCATGCCCCCGAGGACGCGCCATGACGGGCCAGCGGGCGCTGACGTGACAGTCAACCGAGACGACTTCATCTCGCGGTGGAAGCTGACCAACTTCCCGAGGGAAGCGGTCATTGCGAACAACATGATGGCTGAGTGAGGAGGGCCGGCGAGGGCGTCTATCCTCTTGATGCGCGCGCACTCATCAACGGATGCATGAATGGATACCAAACTTTGTACAATATAGGCGGCATGGCACCGGGAGGGTGTATGTAGCTGCTCCAATTGCCGCGTGTGGCGCACCGGCAACGGCCGTGTAACAATGATAGGCTCGGCCAGTCCAAACACAGTAGTCGCCGTCCCCCGGCCGGAGTCATGTCCAGGTGCAGGTCTCCACCGAGCTGTCGAGACAATGACGTGGGCCGGAGGGGCTGGTCAAAATGTCGCAGGCTTGGTCGGTGAGACTTGCACTCTCGCCCTGTCAAACCTCCCGCACGACGCGCAGACACAATGGCCGGCATGGAAAACGGCGTCTTTCGCCACGACAACATGGGCATCCCCGAGGGCGACCGCGTCCTGCCCCTCTTCTCGCTCACGGGCCGGACCGCCATCGTCTCGGGCGCCGGCGCCGGCATCGGGCTCGGCGTCGCCCAGGCCCTTGCCGAGGCCGGCGCCAACGTGGCCATCTGGTACAACAGCAACAAGCAGGCCATTGCCGAGGCCGAGGCCATTGAGAAGACGTACGGCGTCAAGTGTGAGTGCCTCTGCTCTCCCATGACTGCCGACTCGGACCGGCTGACGCCGGGCACAGGCAGGGCCTACCAGGTCAACGTGATTTCGGGCCAAGACGTCGACCGCGCCATCAACGAGATTGTCGGCGAGTTCAACGGCCGCCTCGACATCTTTGTGGCAAACTCGGGCATCGCCTGGTCTGGCGGGGCCTTCATCGACGGTCCCACCGAGACGGCGCAAAAGGTCATGACCGTCAACGTCGACGGCGTCATGTGGTGCGCCAAGAGCGCCGGCGCTCACTTCCGGCGTCAGAAGAAGGAGGGCACGACGCTTGACGGCAAGCCCCTGGACAACTACATTGCCGGCAGCTTCATTGCCACGGCCTCCATCAGCGGCAGCATCGTCAACATTCCGCAGATGCAGGCCGTCTACAACGGCTCCAAGGCGGCCGTCGTTCAGTTCTGTGAGTTCTCATCTCGCGCGTGGCGACGCCGACGGGGATGCTGCCTTGGGTTACTGATATTGGCTCCCCCTCCACCCTCCCAGGCAAGAGTCTGGCCGTCGAGTGGACGGGCTTTGCTCGCGTCAACACCGTCTCGCCCGGCTACATCACGACCGGCCTGCTCGACTTTGCGCAGCCCGAGATTGTCAAGCAGTGGAAGGACAGGATTGTCATGGGGTGAGTCGGCCCGCCCAACCCTTGTTCCGATGTCAAGCAACGCTGACTGGACCACCCCCTTGTTCCGCCTTGGTTGCACAGACGAGCGGGTCTCGTCAAGGAGCTCAAGGGCTCGTACCTGTACCTAGCGAGCGATGCCTCTTCGTACACGACGGGCCTGGACATGATTGTGGACGGCGGTTACACCCTGCCATGATTGGGAGGCATTCAGAGATGGGACAAGGGCCAGCAAACACTCGGGTGGTTGTGACACATGTTGACCATGGTTTGGAACGCTTTCAACATAGACAAGGAAACATGGGCGGGCAAGACGTGGTGAATCAAGAGCGCCATGGCTAGACGGTTAGACTAGAGGCTGAAGGCTACACAGAAGGGCGTCCTTGGTCGGGACTCGGGACTGGGGGACAGCAGGAGACTTGCAACCAAGAGTCGGCACAGCCACTCGAATATGATTCTGGCCCATGCATTTGCATCCTGTTGCCAGCGCTGCTGGGTGTCGGCTAGTCTGAATGCGCTTCGGTTCCGCCAGCGAGTCCATCCGCCTGATGAACCGTTTGATGGACCTGCTCGATGGACTTGGCAGCTGCGCCCATTCGACCGGCCGTCGCGTCTCGTCTCTGCCCGTACCGCCCCGCCAGCCGGGAGATTGCTCGCGTTAGGCGAGACGGCAGAGATGGCGTGTGGTGGTGGCCAGGAGGAAGTACGGTGAGTGAGCCCAGGGGAGGGAGGGGAGGCAGAGGCCCAGCTAGGTTCCTGGGTAGGCAGGCCGGTAGTAGGTAGGTACCTAGGTGGTAGGAGAGGGAGATGCCGGATGCTAGACGCAAGACCCCCCTAGGACCCCCTAGAAACTTGGCTCCAGGGGCGTCCTCGGCCCCGAACTCGGATTTTCCATGAACTGTACAGAGGAGCATTTCAAAAGTCGTGAGTACAGATACAGAGTACAGAGCAATAGGTATAAATCCACAATTGCTTCAGTACATATAAGATGCCTACGGTACGAATCACTTTTGCTTCTGGCCTTGACCCTCGGTACCTACCTACCTACCTACCTTGAGTAAGAGGCAAGTACCTACCTAGGTACCTATGTAAGCTTCCCCATGCTGTACCTACCAACTGTACTTCGTGGAGTTACAGTATGTACATTGATAGAGGTGAGAGCCCGTGCCTGGAGGCTGCCAGGTCCAGGTACAGGTGCTTCGTACCCCGGTACCGCGCCCACTGACCCACCTGAAGAGGGCCAAGTGCGGCGCCGGCGGGGGCGAGTTGCCCCGCCCACCTGTGATGCAGCGATTTGCCGGCGTCACGACCTACTTTGCCTGCCTTGCTTGGGTATCCTCCGATTGCTACTCGTCCCCAGTCTCCAACGAACAAAGGGCGGCTCCCACTTCCATCTCCGCCCTCCATCTCTCATCTTCATCCCCTTGCTCAACTGCTATCCCGCTCAGCTTTGCACAAGGCAACGACCGCCCTCTCCCCCTCAGAGGCCGATCGCTCACCGTTGCCTCGCATCTCCCGTCTCTCGCTCAGCCATGGAAAACGATGGCGATAGTCCTTCGGCCGAGGTGCGTCGCACTCAGCAGGTCGACAATGCGATCCGCGCCATCCAAGAGAAGAAGCCGGTCCCGGAGATCGACTTTACCATCCACACCATGGAGGACGGGACCCAAGTGAGCACGCTCGAGAGAGTCTGCAAAGGTGCGTTGGACACGGACACATGCCCTGACAAACCATCTCCTTGACCTCTCCCGCCACTGCCCCGGGCTTCCTTAAGGTCCATTCCCTTCCCTTGAAGCAAACAATCATTCGTGGCTGACGGTCCGTTGCGTCCATGGCTCGTCTGCAGATGTCCAAGCACCCGCCATGTTCAAGCCCACCGACGAGCAGTTCTTCGAGGACGACTCCCACGCGAAGCCCGATATCGACTTTCTCAAGCAGCACTTCTACCGCGAGGGCCGTCTGACGGACGAGCAGGCCCTGTGGATCCTTAAGACGGGAACCGAGCTGCTTCGAGCCGAGCCCAACCTCCTCGAGATGGATGCACCCATCACCGTCTGTGGCGACGTTCACGGCCAGTACTACGACTTGATGAAGCTCTTCGAGGTCGGCGGCGACCCGGCCGAGACGCGCTATCTCTTCCTCGGGGACTACGTCGACCGTGGCTACTTCAGCATCGAATGCGTCCTCTACCTTTGGTCTCTCAAGATTCACTATCCAAAGACGCTGTGGCTCCTGCGGGGCAACCATGAATGCCGTCACCTGACCGACTACTTCACCTTCAAGCTCGAGTGCAAACACAAGTACTCCGAGGCCATCTACGACGCCTGCATGGAGTCCTTTTGCAGCTTGCCCCTGGCCGCAGTCATGAACAAGCAGTTCCTTTGCATTCATGGCGGTTTGAGTCCCGAGCTCCATACTCTCGACGAACTGAAAAACGTACGTCCCCATCCCCCAAGCGCAGGCGCCGACTGGCACGAGCCAGACGCCGCGCCTACCCGAGGCCCCTCTAACCTCTGGACAGATTGATCGCTTCAGAGAACCTCCGACCCAGGGACTCATGTGCGACATCCTCTGGGCCGATCCGCTCGAGGATTTTGGCCAGGAAAAGACGAGCGAGTACTTTCTGCACAATCATGTGCGCGGCTGCTCGTACTTCTTTTCGTATCCCGCTGCCTGCGCCTTTCTCGAAAAGAACAACCTGTTGTCCATCATCCGTGCCCACGAGGCTCAGGACGCAGGATACCGGATGTACCGCAAGACACGGACTACCGGCTTCCCCAGCGTCATGACCATCTTCTCCGCCCCAAACTACCTTGACGTGTACAACAATAAGGCTGCGGTTCTGAAGTACGAGAACAATGTCATGAACATCCGGCAGTTCAATTGCACCCCTCACCCTTACTGGCTCCCCAACTTCATGGATGTCTTCACCTGGTCTCTGCCGTTTGTGGGTGAGAAGATTACAGACATGCTCATCGCCATCCTGAGCACCTGCTCCGAGGAAGAGCTCAAGGAAGAGACGCCCTCGTCGACATCGCCTCAGTCGCCGGCCTCGACGGCGGGCGACGATCCCAATTCGATCGAGTTCAAGCGGAGGGCGATCAAGAACAAGATCCTCGCCATTGGCCGCATGTCTCGCGTCTTCCAAGTCTTGCGGGAAGAGTCGGAGAAGGTCACGGAGCTCAAGACCGTCTCGGGCGGAAGGCTCCCTGCCGGCACTCTTATGCTTGGGGCCGAAGGTATCAAAAACGCCATCAGCTCGTTCGAAGACGCCCGAAAAGTCGACTTGCAGAACGAGCGCCTGCCCCCAAGTCATGACGAGGTTGTGAAGCATCAAGAGGAGGAGCGGGCGACGGCTCTCCAGAAAGCGGCCCACGATGCCGACAATGACAAGAAGCTGCAGCAGCTTTCGAGGAGGTTGAGCACGTGAGTACTCGCCCCGCCCCATCTCTGGGCATCACTAGACATGCGGAGAGACGCTGACTAACTGCTAATTCACCCCAGGGATCGCAAGCATCGACCGTCATGAGTGATTCCGTAGGCAAAGCTGGAAGCAAGTGTTGCGCGGGTGAGCGGGCGGGCGTTGCAACTGCAAGCGGGGAAGTCGACTCTGTGGCCATGCCCCCTGGTGTATGCATGGATCTCAGTTGGGAGTCAGTTTGACTGTCACAGCGTCGCAGAAACGAGTTCGGACACGAGCTAACAGCGTTGAACACGTGGATTATGGGTAGAGGAATATACCAATACTCTATCTCGGGTGAGGGCGTCGGGCCATGTCCAGCTGCCATGATTGTAAAGATGACGCGTTACTGAGGTCGAGAAGCTTCTGTTTGCCGCTTGGGCGGTCTTCAAGCCCTTCACGTTTCCCTTTATAGATATTTACGGTTGACGATGCCGGCCTTTGTTTCGTTTCTGTGTGCCTGGCGATTGACTTTACTGTTCCCCCGATTCTCATTGACGAGACATGCGGGTGTAACGCGGCGAATGTGAACATTGTTGGGCAGGAGTCTTCCAAGTTGTAGGATGTATTGACACTCATGAGGCCGCAACCATCACTTCAGTGATGCCTGATATTGATGTACTGAGCAAGACCAGAGCCATTTGCTCAACTCGCCGGCTCACAAGACCTTCTGAGCAAGCTCAAACAAGTCAAAAAACGTCTCTCGCTGTGTGTCGAACCCTGCCAATCCCAACCCTAGCACGAGACTCCTCCTGTCATCGGGGGAGCGCAAAGACAGGTGGCTGGCAAGCTGCGCTGCATACAGCTGTCCGACAGTCTCACGGTCGTCGCCGCCGCCCCCAAGCAGCGTCTTGGGTGTGAGATGGGTCGAGGGTAGCAGGCCACAGCCAGGGCTGGGTAGAGCCATCTCGACCAAGCCTGCTGAGCTGCCCGTGAGTGGGACTTGGATCTAGCAAGCAGTGGTTAGACAGACGATGGCTGGAGCAACAGTCCAGTCACTTTGGCTCACCCATTGTGAAAGCCTCCCTCCCTGGCTAATTGTGACAAGGATCTTGTCTGAGAAGCCCAACGAGGTCACCTCAGTCGCGACTCCGCCGACGAGACCAGCCGCATGACGACTAGGAACGGGAAATTCGTCGGGTTGAACGTCTTGACCTGCCATGGCTGGAAGGGCCGCGGCCAGCGATTCTGTCGTAACCGGCATTGAGGGCATCGCTCGCTGTCTGTACAGGGTAGGTCCAGTGGTGCTGCACACTTGGTCCAGAGAGACGGGACACCTGAGACGTGGTGGAGCTTGGACAGGGGACCCAGCGCTAGTCCGGATCAGGCTCAAGATTTTGGCGGTCGGGACCGGCAGAAACGGAAATTTAGCGAGCCTATTCTTCAAGGTCTGACGGACAATGGCCTTGCTACAGGCGAACCGAAGCAATCATGGCAAAATTCGTGCCCCGGCAACGGAAACACAGAGTCATCGCGCGGGAAAAGGCAAAGGAAATCACCCGTCATGAAGTCCAAGACACAAACCAGGAGATGCTGCCCGCCGACAAGAAGGCGCTCGAAGAGGAAAAGGCGCGCATCAAAGAAGAGCTACGCCGCGACGGCGTCAAGGTGAGCGGGAAGAAGGCAAAGCGGCTCGAAAAGTACATCGACAGCAAGCTCCGAAAAGATGAGAACCGGGAGCTGCTGGCCAAGCTGGCCGCGCGCAAGATCGACACCAGCCTGTTTACGAGTAGCAAGTCGCTGGGCCAGGGCCGCGAGACCAAGAAGCAGGCACTCTCTCGCGCATTGCGCGAGAAGAGAGCCGGAATTGAGGGCAACGATGCGGACAATGTACTCTTCGAGAGGAGGCGGGAGACGGGCCAGGCTGCGCAAGACGACAGCGACGAGGATGGGGACGCCAGCGGCAGCGACACCGCGCTGCATCTTAGACCTACTGAAACGAAACAATCAACTTCTTCTACCTCCACTTTGCCGACGCCAGCGCTCCAACCTGCCACCGCCGCCTCTGGAGTCGTTGGATCGGGCCTCAAGCGCGCGCTCGAGCTGGACGAGGACGGCCGCCCAGTCATTATGAAGAGGCAGAAGCGAGGCGGGGTGAAGACCAAAGTGCAGCCGATGCGCGCCCGGTCGGCGGTACCCAACGAACTGGAATACGAAGAATGGGATGGGCTCGGTAGCGATGTTGCGTCGGGCGGCCCCGACAGCAATGCTTCGAACGACAGCGACGCAAGTCCGACAGACGATGTCTGCAGTGACGCCGAGTTCGATGAGCTGGATTCCGAAGAGGCTTCAAGCGCGGAGAGCGAAGAGACGTCGGACAACGATTCGATGGGCGATGATGGCCAAGGCGGAGAAGCCAGAAAACAGCGATCGTCTGCGTTCAAGGCATGGGCGCACCAAAAGCGCAATGAGGCCTTGGGATTTCAACCGACCGATCCTTCCTCGATGATCTTGACGATACCTCGACCAGACAGTTTTGTGCCACGAGCCCCCGAGCAAGACCCTCTACCCATGGAACTGAAGCCGACGCAGAAGACTGAGCGAAAGGCCTTTAGCGTGACGGTGACGAGGTCCCCTGATATTCAGGTGGCTCGTCTCAAGCTCCCAATCGTCTCCGAAGAACAAAGGTTGATGGAAGCAATTCACAACAACGACATTGTTGTTATCTGCGGATCTACAGGATCCGGCAAGACCACCCAGGTGCCCCAATTTCTCTTCGAGGCCGGCTACGGGTCCCCCGACTCACCCACGCCGGGAATGATTGGAATCACCCAGCCGCGACGAGTTGCCGCCGTGAGCATGTCGAGGAGGGTGGCCGAGGAGTTGGGCGGTCACCCGGGCGCGGTAGCCTATCAGATCCGCTTCGAGGGCACCGTGAACGCCAGAACCGCCCTCAAGTTCATGACGGATGGTGTTTTGCTGCGAGAGGTTGCGCAGGATATCAGCCTGCGTAAGTACTCGGCCATAATAATAGACGAGGCGCACGAAAGGAGCGTCAACACCGACATTCTCATTGGCATGCTTAGCCGCGTTGTCGAGCTGCGGACCGAGCTTGCCCAGGAGGACCCAACCCTCAAGCCGCTCAAGCTCATCATCATGTCTGCCACGCTGAGGATAGAAGACTTGACGATGAACTCGACGCTCTTTCCCACCCCGCCTCCTGTCATGGAAGTTGAGGGACGGCAACATCCCGTTACAATTCACTTTTCCCGAAGAACCCACCACGACTACGTCGAAGAGGCGTTCCGCAAGATCAGCCGAGGCCACAGGAAACTCCCCCCTGGTGGATTTTTGGTCTTTTTGACGGGGCGAAATGAAATCACGCAGCTGAGCCAACGCTTGAAGGATGCGTTTGGAGGCCTCAAGACTGCCGAGGGTCCGAGGGTGCGCATCTCTGCAAACGACGCGCCGATGGAGGTTGAAGACATAGAGTTCGGCGACGTTGACGATGGCGCCGGAGAAGACCTGGACGACTTGCCATCGGACGACGAGGAGGGAGATTTCGGGGAAGACAACGAGTTCCAGATTGAGGAAGACCAGCAAGCAGCACCGCTCAAGATGCAAATCCTGCCACTTTACTCCCTGCTACCAACAAGGGAGCAGCTGCGGGTGTTTGAGGCGCCCCCGGAAGGCTATCGGCAAATCATCCTGGCCACCAACGTTGCCGAGACCAGCTTGACGATCCCAGGCACGCGCTTCGTCTTTGACTGCGGACGGTCAAAGGAGCGGCGCCATGATCGTCTGAGCGGAGTTCAGAGCTATGACATTGGCTGGATTAGCAAAGCCAGCGCAAGCCAACGCTCCGGTCGTGCAGGGCGAACGGGACCAGGTCACTGCTACCGACTCTACTCGTCCGCCGTCTACGAGAGAGACTTTCCCGCCTTTGCAGATCCCGAGCTCCTGCGCACGCCCATCGAGGGCGTCGTGCTGCAGTTGAAGGCCATGAACATCCAGAATGTCATCAACTTTCCCTTCCCCACGCCCCCAGAGAGGCAGAGCCTGGCAAAGGCGGAGCGGCTGCTCACATACTTGTCTGCCGTCTCGCCCGAAGGACGGGTGTCCGAGGTCGGAAAGACCATGTCCGTCTTCCCGCTGTCGCCCCGGTTCGCGCGCATTCTGCTCGTCGGCCATTTGCACGACTGCCTTCCGTACACGATTGCGCTCGTGGCGGGCTTGACGGCGGGCGAAGTCTTTCTGCCCGAGAGCCAGGCGGTCCCGGCCCTGGCAGGCAAGGAGGACGCCGCCATCCGCACAAACGAAGACGTCCTCGCCGAGACCCGTCAGGCCAACGCGCGGCGCATGTTCAACGAGGTGCACAAGAACTTCTGCTACCTTGATGATCGGTCGGACGCCATGAAGCTTCTACAGGTGGTGGGAGAGTTTGCCCACGAGCCTACGGAGCAGTGGTGCGAGACACACTTTGTCCGCTTCAAGGTTCTCGAGGAGATCGGGCAGCTCCGGAGACAGATCACGGAGCTGTTGCGGACCAACATCCCATCCTTTTCCGGCCTCAGGTACCAGGACAAGCTCGACCCCCCGACGCCCAAGCAGGTCAGCGCGCTCAAGCAAATGGTGGCGGCCGGCTTTGTCGACCAGGTGGCGGTCCGGGCAGACCTGGCACCCACCCCGCCAGAGCAGTACCGCAAGCCTCGGCGGGCAATCGACGTTCCCTACATGCCGCTCATGCCCCTGGGCTCGGGCGCTACCTCTGCGCAGGACGGCCTGGTCTACATCCACCCGGGCTCGCCGCTGGCGCACCTGAGCCCGTCGGAGTGTCCCGAGTACGTCGTCTACTCGTACCTGCAGCGGGCCTCGATGGCGGGCCTGGAGCCGGAGAAGCGGCCCAAGACCAGAATGCACGCGTTGTCGGACGTCACGGGCGGGCAGCTCGTCGGGCTGGCCAAGGGCACGCCGCTGATTAGCTACGGCAAGCCCATCAAGGAGATCAAGGCGGCCGCGGTCGGGGCCGACGGCGCGACGGTCAGAGAATGCTGGGTTGTGCCGTTTCTCAGGGCCGAGGGCGTGGGGGGGCAGGGCTGGCCTCTGCCGGCTAGGAAGGTCAGACAAAGAAAGGTTCCGGGCAAGGGATGGGTGGCGGAATAAGAGGACTTTTTATGGGCCAGGTCGGGTTGTGTAGAAAGCCGGGCATGCAGGCTGTATAGATAGGCCTGTCCTTGCTGGCATTCTTGGATTAGCCGAACTCAATCAAGTCCAGCTAGGCACATTCACCGTTTGATGCGTTGACGCGGCAGTTCGGCATGCTTTGCTATCAAAGCAGATGCTTTGTATATGAGACGGCAGGTAGTCTGCCTTCTTCTCGTCCTCAAGAGCCCATATCCTGCGTCATGGCGAGCTTGGACCGAGGGGGTATCAATAGGAAGACCAAAAAAACAACAACCAAAACCCCCCACCACGAGACCTTTCCAGGGAAGAGGGTAGGAATATCCCAACGCTGCGCAACCATGCTGCCAAAAACCAATCAAGATGCCGTCGGTGTCTGGGCCGGAGTAGGCCCGTTGCTCATCTTGCTCTTTCTTCTTCTCGGCTTGGCCAAGTTCGCCGACTTGGGAGACTTCTCCGTCTTGCCGTCCTTCTTGTCCTCCCCCTTGGCGTGGAGCGAGGGCCCGTTCATGGCCCCGATACTCGACTCGGTGCCAGTCTTGGGAGGCGGCACGGCCTTGCGCCCCGTGGAAGAGAGGTGGAACTCGCCCGGACGTCCAGTAATGGGGTTCTCGTCGGTGTATTCGCCGCCGTGGCGCATGTGAGCCATAAAGGCCTCCTCTGAAGCCCTCTCCAGCGACAGCTCGTCGTTCTTCTGAGAGGCTGGCGTCGGTTTGGCTGGCCCCTCGGGCCCTGGTGTATTTTCGCTGGACACCTGGCCTTTCTGCCGAGACGAAGTCTGGCTCGAGGGGAGCTGGTAGACGTGGCCCGTCGAGGCGCGCCATTTACGGGCGCCCTCTGCGGCCGACAAGGCCTTCGCGATGGCCGACGATATCGTCATCTGTCTTCAGGTTAGCCCTCGCATGGTCAGCCGCTTGCCAAGCGTAGCTGCACCCACGATTCTCGAGGCCAGAATGTCCGCCAGCGCAGGCGCCATGTAGATGTTCTCGCCCACCACGAAAAAGGAAGCATGCACGGTGATCTCGTCGTCGTCCTGGTATCGCTTCCGGCGCGTCTGCTTCCGAATCACCCAAACACCGGTGCCCATGCCAGGCCCCGTTTCGGCAGGCTCCTCCCCGACGATGAATTCAAGGCCGGACATGGTCTTGAGGCGGCCCTCGAAGACCTCGCGCGTCTGGATAAAGTGGTACATGGACATGTTGTTCATGGCCTGGCTGACGATGACGGCGTTGTTGGATGTGCGCTCGAAGAAGGGCGACTCGGCAAAGTAGAAGAGGATCGTGTTGGAGTGCAGGCCGCCCATCTGTGCGAGTATGGGCGGCGAACGCCATTGGATCTCGTCCAAGGGCGGTTCGTTTGGATTCGCCATGGTCTGCGTTGTGGGTGACAAGGTTGAAGCTTGGGAGAACGAACATGTGGATACCCTGAGAGATGTGCTTAGGTAAGCATACCTTGGGAGCACCTCCAATCCCTGTGCTTGCCGCCATCGACGACCGACGATGCATCCAACATCGCTCGGACCCCTCGCACACTCAACAGCCCGCGTCAGCATCGATCTCGAGGCGATTACTCACACTCAGCACCATGGACCTCTTGTCCAGCATCCGCAAATCTGGCTCCAGAGGCGGCGTCAACTTTAGCTGGGATGAAGTTGCCAACTCGTCGCACCGCGAAAACTACCTTGGCCATAGCTTGAAAGCACCGGTGGGAAGATGGCAAAGAGGCAGAGACCTCAACTGGTACGCCAAGGCCGAGCCTTCCGCCGCCGACTCGGCCGAAACAGACGAAGAACGACGCCAAAGAGAGCACAAGGAAGAGATCCGCAAGATCAAAGAGGCCGAGGAAGATGCCATAGCCCGCGCGCTTGGTCTGCCGCCTCCGCATCGAAACACAACCGGGGCGAATTCCGTCGACGTCGGATCGCAGCGGAACATCGGGCCAGCGAGCAAGCCGCCCGCAGAGGAAAACAAGAAGGAGCCCCAACGGGATCGTCCTCGAAGACATGGCGATTTGGACAGGAGAGACAGGACACGACATAGAAGCAGAAGCGGCAGTCGGCATCGGCACAGAGGACACCGGCGACGAAGCCGAGACGCAGCACGGCTAAGAGATGTAAGCTGCGATGGACGCGCGAGGGGACGGGACGGACGTCCACACAAGCGAGAGCGCAGCCGGAACCGGAGCGTTGAGCAGAGAGATCGAAGGCATAGACACAGGAGCAGAGACAGGAGCAAAGACAGGAGCAGGCGGCGACGGTCAAGATCCAGAGAGCACCGGAGGCGGAGCACGAGTCCACGCCCCCGGCGTCGTGAAGGTTAAATATCATAGTGGCGCGCTCATTGCATCAAAGCAGGTTACGGTAAACACGTCTTGATGCGCAATGCAATGCACTGCGGCGGCCATGCTTGGTTGGGGATATCTGCTTCTGCGTCAAGTCAAGACTGATTCAGCACAGAGGCATCCCTTGTTCAATGCACGTGCGGTACAGAAATACATTTTGCGGCGCTCAAAGTCACTTGATGCGATCGACGCAACCTTCCGTCTCTTCAAACCGCGTGAGATGAGCAAGGTTCAGTCAAGGGCGTGATGAGGCCGTCACGGGGCGGGCGGTGCAGCTATGTATGTAGAAGCTTCTGGCCTCCAGCCTGAGAACGCTAGGCAGCCCCTGGAGGTCCCAGCTCCAGCGGACCTCCCGGGGGCGCTAGGCGGTGGGCCTGCCTGCAAGGCTGCAACGGGGGTTGCGCGGCATGACGGGCTGTCCCCTGGCTGTCCCCTGGCTGTCCCCTGCAGCGACAACTCCAAACGCCACCTCCGCGACGACGCCCACGGCACCAAAGGAGACGACGGTCTGCCGCCTTCACACAACACAATCTCTTTGTGGCAAGTGGAGTGAATGCCAGCCAGGTGCTCGGCCATGTCCAGTCCTTGCCCACGCGCTATTGTGTCTGCCTAGCATCGGGTCCGCGAGCGCACGTATTTCATTCGCCTGGTGGCGATCCCCTTGCCTCGACTCGCAAAGCCTTCCGCAGCATGCGTGCTTGACCCCCGATTGCAACGACAAGATCACAGACGAGAGCCCGCCATGGATTACGCAAGCCTCCGGGCCGCCGCTCTTCGCAATGGCGAGGATGAGGAGGCCGTCACCGTCGATACCCGTGCTCTGATCGACAAGGTCCTCGCCAGATACTCGGGGGAGTGGACAACGTTGCGGGAGCTCATACAGAACGCCGCCGATGCCCAGGCCACAACCGTCACCGTCAAGTGGGAGACGATCCCGTCGATACAGGTGCCCCTGCCCCACCCGGCGAGCCGGTCCGAGCTGCTGAAGCACGCGATATCCAACCACACCCTCCGCCGCCTCGTGGTGCAAAACGATGGGCAGCCCTTTACGAAGACCGACTGGGGCCGGCTGAAGAGGATCGCCGAGGGTAACCCGGACGAGACCAAGATTGGTGCCTTTGGAGTCGGCTTCTACAGCGTCTTTGCAGACTGCGAGGAGCCCTTCGTCAGTTCCGGCAGCGAGGCCATGGCCTTTTACTGGAAGGGCAACTCGCTCTTCACCAGGAAGTCACAGCTTCCCCAAGACAAGGCCTCCCACCACACGGCATTCGTTTTGGACTATCGGAACGGAACGACACCCTTGCCCAACCTGCTCTCAGTGACCCAGTTCCTCGCGACGAGTCTGACCTTTGTGGCGCTGCAGAATGTCGAGTTCTGGATCAACGACTATCAGATTCTGTCACTCCGCAAGGTGTCTTCCCCCAGCGCCGAGCTTCCTTTGCCCAGAGATCTCGAGGCAAGGACAAAGGAGGGTCTCATGAAAGTGGTTGGTGTTGACCGCACAAGCACTCAGATTGATGCGTCGTACATGAGCGTCATTGGCTGGAAGCCGCTCATGAACTCGGCGGCTACCAAGAATTCCGACTCTTACGCATCTACAGAGACTCCATCCTTGAGGTCCTTCTTCGCCCGGCTCACCTCGAGCTCAAATCACAGCGGTTCCAGGTCAAAGAGCCATAGCGAGGATAGCGTCGTGCAGCCTCAGATAGCGGAAGACGTCACCAAGCTCAACTCCTCCGTCATCTTCCTTCGCACCACGTCCGCAAATATCAAGACAAATGTGACGGCTTCCTTTGCCTCCGAGCTCGAACGAGCCACCAAGAAGCCTCCGCCAAAGACCACAAAGCTTGCCATCCTCACAGCAACCTTCGACGAGACTCAGGCTTCCGAGACGTCTGCCACAAATGGTGCCTTTGCCAAGGCTACAGACGTCTTTGCCTCGGTGCTACCGAGCAGGAAACCAGGAGGCCGCATCTTCATCGGCTTCCCCACCATGCAAACAACAGGTGCCGGTATGCATGTTTCAGCGCCTTCCGTCATCCCCACGGTTGAGCGTGAGGCCATCGACTTGAACGCGCGGTGGGTCCGGACATGGAACGTTGAGCTGCTGCGAGCGGCTGGCATTATCACCAGGCTCGCCTTTGCCAATGAGATGGACGACCTGGATAAGAGGCTACGCAACTCTGCGGCCCCCGGCAGTAAGGTGACCAGCGAGAGCATCGCTAAATTCATGCCTGAAGCAATCCACACCTTCAAGACATTTACTTTCGGCGATTCAACCCCCAGCGGCCAAGTCGGGCAGATTATGGAGGAGGCGTTCTGGACATGCTTCAAAAAGGCATCCATTGAGATGTACTCGAGCCGAGGCGTGATGCCCACAACCCAAGTTCGCCTCGGATCTGACGATTTGAGCTCTTTTGTCGACAACATTCCCATCGTACCCGAGGAGCTGAAGGCGTCGGCTTTTGTCACGAAGCTGACAGAATTCGGTCTCATTTCCCACATCACAGTCACTGACGTGAAACGGGAGCTCGAAGCCAAGGCTTTAACCAAGACGCAGGCCATCAACTTCATTGGATGGGCGGGCAAGAAGAGTTTGAGCGGGGAGCTCGACCCCGGGAGCCGATCGGCTTTACTGGATGTTGCTGTTGCAACAGTCAGCAACGAAAGCGATCAAGGAGAAGTCATTGCTCTCGGGAGCATACAGAACTTTCAAAACGTCCATAGGATTCCCGCGCACCTGCCGATGCCTCCAACGACAATCCCGTTTGCGCTCACGGCAAATTCCCACGTTGCCGAGCTGCAAGCCTTAGGTTGGGAGGCCCTAGAAGTACTTCCTTGGTTGAGATTCCTGATCGAAACAACGCGATTGAGGCCGGAAGAGGAGAGCATCACGAGATCCCCGAAATTCGCAGTCCAAGCACTGACAGTACTATCCAAGAACTGGGATCTCATCACCAGCAGAGACAGGGAGGCAGTTGCACGCCTAATCAAGGATCATCCCGTCATGCCAACCAAGCTAGGAATGAGGCAGCCAGCCGAGTCCTTCTTTCCGTCGGTCAAGCTTTTCGACGACCTTCCGGTCATACAGGGCTGCGAAAAGGTCAAGGAGAAGTTCCTCGCTGCCGTGGGGGTTCGCAAGACGGTTGATCTCGACACCATCTTCACCCGACTGCTGAGTGCATCAGGCGAGGGTGGCCACAAGAAATGGAGTCACATGGAGCTGATTAAATACCTCGCCTCAGTCCAGAACGACATCCCACCTGACGACCTTAAGAAACTCCGGGACTCCAAGATCTGTCCCGCCGAAGCAGGTCCTAAAGGGATGGAGCCAACCAAGGGCTCGCAGACCCTGTATAGGATCTCAGAGCTGTACGAGCCCAAGGACTCGCTTCGAACCATGGGCCTTCCTATCCTGCAGTGGCCTGGCCCCCCGGGTAGCTTTCGGTCCAGTAGTCCAGAGGCTCGATTTCTTTCGCGCCTAGGCCTGCGAACGTTTCCGTCAGTTCCAGAGCTTGTGGACATGATGGCGTCCAAGGACGAGACTCTACGAACATGTGCAATGACTTACTTCATCGCCAATCACCACTCTAATCACTATGCCTCGTTCGATCTCAGCGTCACCCAGAAGGCCATACTTCCTTTGCAAGCAGGCTCACGGCTCGTGACGCCGTCGGCTTGTTTCACCAACGAGAGAGCCGCTGTTCTCGGATTCGACATTCTTCGCAAGGGCCTCCATGACCATGCCAACGTAAGTATCTGCAACAGGCTTCTGGACTCGGAACAACTTGCTGACGAGAAATCCATATAGAAATTTGGCGTCGCGAGAGATCCTCCGATGGTGGAGTGTGTCAACCGATTGCTGGCCAACCCTCCCAAGGATCACCGTGCCGCCACTACCCTGTTTGGGTATTTTGCGTCTCGAATCAGCGAAGTCCGCGACAACAGCCTGGTTAAGCTCAAATCAGCTCTCATCGTGCCCGTGACACGGACAAAGGGCCTCCGGGCGGCGGAAAAGACGGGCAGTGGCCTGTCATACATCAGTCCCCTGCACACGTATTTGGGTAAATCTGCTACTTATGGGGAGATATTCGACTTCGTCGACTTCGGCCAAGAGGCAAACGCATTTCTCTTCCATTGCGGGGCGAAAAGCGAGCCAACGAAACTGGAAGTGGCGCACATGGTGTGCAGCGAGCCAGCGCGAATGCTTGACGTCTTGCAAAGCGCCGAGAAGTATCTCGATCTGCTCAAATCCCTCGCGGAATTCACGCACGTTCTTCAAATGGACCGCGATCTATGGAGAAGGATGAAGACTTCTCCATGTCTACTCGCTTACAAAGAACTTGCGGCTAGTACTAAGGGAAACTTGATCGACTTGGACGAGGAAGAAGAAGAAGCTCCCATCAAGCAATACCAGCTAGCGTCAGCTAACCAGATTGTGGTCCTGGACGACATCATCAGCTATCGTCTGTTCAAGGAGCACCTGATTTGTGCGCCAGAGGAGGATGCTTTGGAGACCTTTTATCTCCAGCTCGGCGCCCAGAAGCTGAGCAGCCTGGTCCAGGAAGATGTGCGGATCGGCAACCATACAGGGAACCAGAAAAGTGCGGAGAAGTTGCGGAAGCATGCCCTCGAAAGGTCAAAAATCTTCCTCTACGAGTATGCCAACTACCGTCGTGATGGCATCAAGCATGATACCAAGTGGCTGGAAAAGAACCTTCGCGTTGACATGGTTCGGTCGGTGGCACTCCGTCGCAGCCTCAAGGACCACCGTCAGTCGCACACGGAGAAGAGGTCGGCCGCAGGAGCCCACGAACAGGGATCCTGGGTCCTGTTTGTCGCTGACGAGGGCCGGCCGGACATGTACCAGGTCGGTCAAGCCATCTGCCAGATGCTTCTCAACCGACCAAACCAACAGGCCTACCTGTTCTTTGAGCCCTTTCTCACGCTGGACCTGTTGGGTCTCCGCGCCCGTGGGTACAACGTGGATCGCATCCTGCGGGCCAAGGCCGCTGAAGCCAGGCTTGCCGAGGAGCAGAGGCGGAAGGCGCTGGAAGAAGAGCAAAGGATGATTCAAGAACGGGAGCAGACGTGGGCGCAGCAAGGCAAGACCTCGGAGCTCCCAAGAGCAGCCGAAGCCGCGCGCGAGGTGGCAAGGGCGCCGGAGCAGCCAGTCATGCCGGGTGGATGGGGTTCGTCTGACGAGCTTGCCACGGACAGTTTGCACAACACGAAGAAGGGAGGAGGGCTCTTCTCCAGCCTTACCAGAAGGTTGGGCCTTGACAACCCCCAGAGTGACCAGCAGGAGGAAGGGCGGAGGATGCTTGAGCAGTCCATGGATAAACCCGCACCGACCGGCCCCTCGTCTCAGGGGCAGCAAGCCGGCACCGGCAAGCGCCCCCATGACCCCGACGGCCGGGTGACTAGCCCTGCGGTTGTGCAGCAGAATTTGCTAAACGCCATCAATGCGACACGCGCCCACGGATCAAACAGCGTCTTCTCGCGGCCGACAGTCAGCGAAGTGAAGGAACAGGCTACTTACTGCGACCAGACAACGGCCACCAACATTGTTTTTGCCGCCGAGGCCTCCAACGGCACGAAGATGTACGTTTCCAAGGACATGGGGGGTGATCAGGCACAGTTTCTATCGAAGAATATCGGGGCCATCAACACGTTTGCAGCCTTGCTTGTGGAAGTAGGCAACATCTACTCACTGGCGCCCCGAGTCATTCACATCTTTTACGACGAGAGCGGAGGGACCATTGCCTTCAACACAGGAGGCAGCATCTTCTGCAACCTGAGGTTCTTCCTCCAGCTTCACATGGCGCAGATGAACGGCCGGAGCCCCGGGGTCGCGAAGGCCGCGGCAGCGACTTGGTGGTGGGTTGTCCTTGCTCACGAACTGGCTCACAATTTGGTCACGCCACACAACTCGGAGCATAGCTATTACACGTAAGTCTCGAGGCCTGCCAAGGCAGCGGCGTGGCTTTCGGCGCTGACATGTCTATAGCGAGTCCTTTATCCAACAGTACATGGGCAAAATGATTGCCAAGACGATGGCATGGTCGCAGAGCGGGCCAGCGACGTCTCGACATTCGCTCCCGCCGGCGCCCTCGTCCGCATCCGGGGCCGCTCAGAACGACGCCCCGCCCCCGCCGTACAGCATGAACACCAACAAGCGAGACAACATGCTCGGCTAGACTTGCATTTGACATTGCATGGGGTTGCGTTGGGAGGTCCTTACTCGGGATTCTGACCGCTGGCTTGGTTGGACTCTCGCCTTTAGAGAAGTGTAGCGGTGCATTTGACGGATAGATTATGGGACACTGTATCATCAGACTGCTAGCGATGCCTCGGAGACTCACGGCTACAGTTGAGTCGCATGGAAAGCCTGGATGCTAAGCAGCAACATGTCGTGGACCTCTCATTACTGCTTGATGGTGAAGCAGGTGGGCCCATGTGACCTGGCACGTGATCTGTCGTGGAGAACGGTCTCGCCACGGGAAGCTTCACCCGACTCCATGGTGGCCCGCCGTCCAAACCGCATCCTCGTGTGCTCGCATGCGACCCGACCTGACACACGCCAAAACTTCGCTCGCGGCCCATAGATAGGCCAATCCGCTCCGCCCAAACCGGAGGAAAACTTCGAGAAGACCAGTAATCGCCCACGTCTGCCGCGGAGGCAACCGATTGCCCGCCATGGTGCACCGTCTCGCCTTCTGGAGCTGCTTCGGTTCGTCCCGCACCCAATCCCTTTGCCTCCTGCCCTGCTGCCATCTCCCCGCCATGAAGCTCCGGCGGTGCAGCTGTGGACCAAAAGGAGCGGACGGTGGGGGGAGAGGCGCGTGCGCTACGAAGAAGGACGAGCAGGCGATCCTCAACCCCCTTCCCCCGCGCGGCAGTGGCCCGTCCGCTGACGACGGCTCCGCCACAGGCCTCGGCGTCCGCTTCTGGCAGGTCGGCATCGAGATGCGGCCCTTTTTCAACAAGGAGTCGCTGTGGGCCTACCCGGCGTACGCGCTCGGCGGCGCCAGCTTCGGCTACTGGCTGCAGGGCGTCGACGACCGGCAGACGGCCATGCTGGACCAGCGCAAGGCTTACCTGCTGGAGAAGCGGGCGAAAAAGGCCGAGAGAGATGCGGCGGCGGCGGCGGCGGCGGCGGCGTCGTAACCCAGCCCTTGTCTGGGGGAGTTGGGCGGAGCTGCGGGAACGAGTGGCTTCCTGTCCGAGCATGCGGCAACGAGGGGGGAAAGGGGCGTAGGGGTGGACTGTACATATGGAGAATACCTAGCGGATGGGCGCCCGAAGCTCACGGGAATCTACAGTGGTTTGCTGTCGACCGTGGACGTGATTGGGTCTATCTAGCTGTGGAGGGTTCACGTGCTGAACGGAGAGAGCACCACGGCATCAGGCCTACCTGAGCATGGCACAATGACATATGCGCCGCCGCAAGGCCCGTCTCTCATTGTCTGCACACACACCCACACACCCACAAGGCACCGCGCCCCCCGATGCCTTCTATAGCTCCTCCAACTTCCTCAAGATGGCCGGCACCGACTTGGCCGATGTGTTGCCCAGCTCGGTGACGACGACGGTTATGTACTTGTCCCTGGTGGTGTCGAAAAGCAGCCGGAAGCCGTCTTCCGTGTTGCGCTCCGGGTCAATCTCGTTGTAGGTGAGCGAGTCGGTGGAGACGCGCTCGGTAAAGTTGATGCTCTCGCACAGGACGACGACGCGCAGGTCCATGTCGGTGGCAGCCATGGCAACGTCGCAGGTGCCGGCGCGGGCGTACACGGCGCCGTTGCTAAACATGGCCTCGGCGCCCGTCATGACGAGCGTGGCCTGGCCGAGGTTGGGGCGCAAGGCGCCGAGGTCCGTGGCGTAGACGACGGGGATGCCGGCGGCGGCGAGCGTGTTGGCGAGCTGGATGCCGACGCGCTCGTAGGCGTCGTCGACGAGGATGACGCGGAACTGCTTGCCGGTGGACCTTGCCTGCAACAGGGCGCGCTCGACGAGGTGGTGGCGGGCGTAGGTCAGCACCACCTCGCCGTCGTCGACCATGTCGGCAGCTGTCTCGACGATGACAAAGTCGGCGAGGGCGATGCGCTCGCGGATGAAGTTGTCAATGGACTGGCACAGCAGCTTCTTGGCGTCCGAGTCGGGGAGGTCGATGTCGATTTTGCTAATCTGCAGCTTGAGCCAGCGGACGGCGTTGCCCATGGAGAAGCACATGGGGCGGCAGGCGGTGAGATAGTCGATCTGCGGGTTGAGGACGTGCGAGGTGAAGTGGCGAGAAAAGGTGGCCCCGTGAGGCGTCGTGTACGAGTCGATGACCTGGACGTATTAGTGTCTCCTCTGGCGTGTCGCGTGTAGCCTGCCTACCCTTTTCAAGGCCAGGAGGGTAGCCTCGAGCCTCGTGATGCTATCACTGATGGCAAAAGTGCTCATGTGCTGGCCCAAGGCCAGGACGGCCGGGTTGACGTCCTTGTCGGCGTGCGTCATGGCTATCCGCCGGGCCATGGAGAGATGGCTGAAGCACTCGGGAACCTTGGGCTTGGCGTCCTTGGGGGTTCCGGCTGGCGGCAGCGGCCCTGATCGCGGCGCAGAGCGGGCGTGTCCGGCTGCCGTCGCCGCCGGCGCCGGTCCATCGTGCTTGTTGGCCTTTGCCTTGGCGCCCTTGGCGTCGGCAGACGAGGCCGCTGCCCCCTGTTGCGGCCCCGGAGTCGTCGGCTGTGTGCTTTTGGCGGCTGCTCTCCGAGCCGCCTTTTCCTCCTTTGCCTTTTTCTTGAGCTCGGCGTTGGAGAGCTTCTTTTCGGCCGGCGCCTCGCCCTGGGCTGCTGCCGGCTGTTGTTTCTGCTCTGACGCTGCTGCTGCTGCCGTGGTGGGCTTCTTCTTCCCCCCTGGCGCTGCGTCGCCGCCCGCGAGAGCAGGCTGGCCTGCTACCGTCGTCGCCATGGACGTGGGAGCTGTTTTCGGGGTCGCGCGGTTGCAAGGTTCGCCCGCTAAAGGGCTGCCGCCAAACGCAGTCGTGGCGTCTGAGGAGCGTCGCCGGTTTGTTTGTCTCGAATTCGTGCCTTCTGTTCAGTCAGACGACGGGACGGATGTTGCGTTGCAGTGTCGAGTCACTGGAGCCTGGCTGGAGAGCTCGTGGAAAAGATGCCCCGCGCCCGCTCCCCTCCCCCCACACCCCTTCGAGAAGGGAAAAAAAAGTCGTGACGCGGCGGCTGGCAAAAGAGGCGTGAGAATAATGTTTACTCATTAGTTACTGGGCGGTGTCTACTGTGGGCTGCTGGGATGACGCCGCAGCTCGCCGAATAAAGCTCGCGCGTCTTTTCTGCCTCGTGAGACAAAGCTACGCCTGTCTGCGTGAGGCTTCGAGGGGGGACATTCAAGTAAACATGCATCACAGGAAATGCTTGCCTCTTTGCTTCGCCGTCACGTCTCATTGGTCTGCTGTGGAAGCTGTCGACGCGGACATGCCCTCGCCACTACCTACTCAACCGCGTGCGCCTCTCCGACCACTATCCCGCGAACTCTTCGTTTCGTCGCCTCACCCTGCACACGTACCGACGCTGCTGAAGCCAGGCGCTGCCTCAGCTCGCTCGATACCATGTACCATGTTACGTGGGCCTGCAGCGTGCTACCGATGTGACACCTCATGCCCAGCCATCCCATCCACGGTACTCCTTCTTCGCGTCGATCCTCAAGGAACCGAGCCGCAATGAAAGCAATGTGAGTTGTCCAAAAATTCCCTCACCAGGCGAACCCAATGAGGAGTGGTCCTGTTGTAGTTTTCAACTAGCAAAATTCCTCTCTCAGCTTATCGCTTCACGGAGAAGGAAAACGCCCGTGCACTTGGATGGGGAGGAAAGAAAAAAAAGTCCAAAGCTGGGGGGCACCGCGGCCTTTTATAGCTGATGGGAGGAGGGGTTATGGCCTCAGGCATCACACTCGATCAGTACCCATGTACCTCGCTCGGTGCCCAGCCATCTGAGTCTAATTGCTGCTGTCCGTGACTCACTGCCTTGCAGGTATGTACGTACCTAGTAAAGCATCGCGAGTTCTTACCAAGCGCTTCGCCTCCGCCATGGCTGGTGTTGGCGTCCGCTTGATGCAGCCACCCGAATGCTTGTGGAACATTTCAGCTCGAATACGGTTGAGTGAGAAGGGACCATCGGGGGAAAGGAGGGGTACAAAAGCCAAAAGCTCATCTTTTGGGGCGAGGACAGACGAGTAACTTTTGGTCAATGGACCAATCCTTTCCAAGGTCAAGGCAGCCAAGGTATTTTACTTTGGTCACGCGAGAGAGCCCCCTGTATTCAGGTCCCCGTCGGCGCGACCCGGAAGTCTGCCGTGGCCATTGGCATTCTGCAGCGCTTCTGTTCCCCCACCACCCCCAAAAGCAAGTACACAGTACGGAGTACCATCAAGAGGGGCATCAAGACGGGCGGCAGCTGTTAACAGTGACGGCGACTAGCAGCTGCCCCCCTCCTTTCCCGACCGCTACTTTGCCTCGCTCTCACCTTCGCCCGAGCCCGTCACTTTCCTCTCTCTTCGTCTCTTCCTCTCTGCTTCCTGTCCCACCGCTCTTCTCGTCTTCGCTTCCGCGTTCCCTTTTCTGCATCATCCTCTCGTGTCTCGCCTCGCTTTTAGCAAAGCTTCCTCTCCCCATTCCCACTCGTCCTTCAACAAAACCACTCGCCGTATCTCAAGATGCCTCAAGTATGACCCCTCCTTGGCCATTGCCACCGTCCTCTGTCTCCGGGCCGTCCCGACTCGGCCATGCCCCCCCGGTTCCCCCAGCTCGACCCACGGCAAGCCCCCGTGCCAAGAGACTCGCGCGCTGACCCCGGCGCAGATCAACACCCTTCTCTTCGACTGCGACAACACGCTCGTTCTCTCCGAGGAGCTCGCCTTCGAGGCCTGCGCCGACCTCATCAACAAGATATGCAAGGAGCGTGGCCTCAGCGTCACCTTTACCGGCGAGACGCTCATCAAGGAGTTTGTCGGTCAAAACTTCCGCGGCATGCTCACCACCCTGCAGAAGGAGCACGGCATCCAGATTCAGCCCGACGACATGGAAAAGTACGTCAGCATGGAGGAGGACGCCGTCATCGCAAAGCTCAAGGCCTCGTTGCGCCCCTGCCCCGGCGTCGACGTCCAGCTTGAGAAGCTGGCCGCCTCCAACAAGTACTGCCTCGCCGTCGTCTCCTCATCGGCCCTCCGCCGTGTCAAGGCCTCCATCGACAAGGTCGGCCAGGACAAATACTTCAAGGGTGACCAGGGCGACAAAATCTACTCGGCCGCCACCAGCCTCGACAAGCCCACCAGCAAGCCCGACCCGGCCATCTACCTCCACGCCCTCAAGAAACTCGGCAAGAAGGCCGATGAGAGCGTCGCCATCGAGGACAGCAAGAGCGGCACCCTCAGTGGCGCCCGTGCCGGCATCAAGGTCATCGGCTACGTCGGCCCTTACGCCCCCGACTTGAGGCCCGAGATGGAAAAGGTGCTCAAGGACGCCGGCGCCGTTGTCATCATGCGCGACTGGTCCGAGTTCCCCGCCTGCCTGCAGAAGATTGAAGCCGGAGAGGTCTAGAGTCAAGATCCTTTGTTCACGAGAAAGAGGAGATGACATTCCATGAGAGAAGGCATTCGCATAAAGAGGGGAGCCGTAGAGTGAGGCGCGTTGGGGGTCTTGGCACGCAGACAGTCATACATGACATCTTGCTTGTTCACACTAGAACATGATGAAGACTAGAAAGACGCGCATAGAGATATACGACGAAATGAGAGCCTCGTCTTCTACCTGTCTCGGCTGCCTTGAATATCGTGCTTGTTTCCCATTCGCTTGACGAGTCGATTCGGCTCACTTTCGCCAGTCCATTAAAAAGCTGTTTACACTCTGCAGGGTTTGCCGGCTGGGGTTAGCTTCGGGGAAAACGCTCATGATGGCGCCCAGCCTGGCCTTGACGAGCGCCTTGGTAAAGGACAAGCCCTCTCCTGGCACGCGAAACGTGCCGTGCTCGTCGAACAAGTAACACGAGAGCGCCAGAGCGGCACCCACCGAGACATCTTTCCCAGAGTCGCACGCCGCCACCACCTGCGCCGTGGGCTTCGACGCCGATTCCCTTTCGAGGAAGCGGGCGACAAAAGCGCAGATTTCGGGTAGGGCGAGGCGTAGGTTGCGGCTGGCTGTCTTGTGCCTGCCGAGGCCGACTTCCATGTGCGTCGGAGACTGGATCCATGAGTCTTGGGGCGTCGAGATGGAGACGAGGGCGATGCAGCAGGTGTTGGGTGCGCTGGATGGGTTCAGGGGTAGGGGGCAAACGGAGAGGTAGGGAGTCAGCGGCTTGCATGACAGGGTCGGGGAGCAAGAGGCGGCCTCGTCTTTGCGGGAGGGTTCCCGCTGCGAGACGAGGTTGGCTATCAGGTCGGGCAGGTCGGCTTCGGGAGCGGCCAGCAGCTCGTCAACATTGTCCCAGAAGAGACCCGGCGTCAGTCCACAGGACCAATTCTCAGCGTCGTCAGCGGCGCCCTGGACGTAGCCGGCCTCGTCCATCTCACTGCCCCGGACCGTCCTACTGGCGGTGCAGCAGATGACGGGCCGGTAGTCGTCGAAGAGGGACCCGTCGGCGTCCGGGTCCGGGTCCGGGTCGAGGGTGGAGTCCGGGGTGACCCAGATCGGGCGCAGCGGCTTGGAGAGGCGGCAGCGGAGCAACAAGTCGAGGTGGAGGGCACGCAGAGAGGCGAGAAAGGTTGGGATGAGGGCGCAGATCTGGGCGTGGGTTGAGGGGGGGAGATGGGGTGGGAGGAAGAGGGTTGCCGAGAGAGGGTGGGAGGGGAGGAGGGCGAGGTTGACGACGGTGCACCATATCGGGATTGTCGTGGAGAGGGCGTCGGGCATGCCTTGGGGGAGAAGTCAGCTCACATGCTTCTGGCTGGCGGAATGATCGGCTTGTATGAGAAAGATGACGACGACGACGAGTGAGAGTAAAGAGGGATGCTTGCGTTTTCCTCGGCGGGTAGAGTCGACAATGATGACACTGCACGTTCGGTCAGCACTCATTGGTTGATATTGTCTAGGAGCATGGAACCTACCCGTCATTGTCCTCAATCATGTCGACGAGGTGCAGGTTTAGCCTACGGGTGCTAAACTTCCACGCGCGCTCGTGGCCGTCGGTGCTCTTGAAGTAGGCGCTGGCAGCCTTGCGGTCGGGCGGCATGTACCAACTGCCGCAGCGCTCGTTGGCTACGAGCGGCCTCGGCCGCCTCCCACCGCTGGATGAGCAAGACGCGGGGCCATCGTCATCGGCGCGGGGCCGGGAGAGGGCGGCGGCGGCGCGGGCGACAAAGGCGGCGTCGGCACGGATTGAGACAAGGCGGTTATGCAGGGAGAGAGTGGAGCGGCGCAGAGAGGAGAGAAGCGAGGAGAGGGAGGGTTGGTGGGGAAAGAGGAGGGCTGCGGGATCAGGGTAGGCGGCGTCGGGGGGGGGGGAGGGCATAGTGAGTGAAGATGAGGATTTACATTGGTGTGTGAATGTGGGTAAATGTCTGGTGGCAGTGCTTGCGTGGGACTTTGAGTGAAGAAGACTGGGATGGTGTGGTGGCGTTGGGGGACTTGAGAGACGAGGATGAAGCTCAAGAGAGAGGTGGAAAAGGCGTGGGGGCGATGTTGGCTTGGTGTTTTGCGCTTTTGTCTGCTACCGGGTAGGCGGTCGAACGCTGGTTACGGATGAGCCCCATGCACTCTTATCGGTACCCGGTACCTTGCAGCAGCCGTCCCCTCTTTCAGGATGCCGCCGTCGAGCGGCGTTTCCGTCTTCTTCACCTCCCCATCCGGCCCACCATGAAGATTGCCCGCCGCGCGTACTCGACGGGCCTCAACGGCGCCGTGCCGGCATCAAAGGCCAAGTACGTGCCAACGTCCGGGACCTACCCCAAGGGCTTCGCCGCCGCCGGCATCTTTGTCGGCGTCAAGCCCGGCAACACCACCAAGCCCGACCTCGCCCTCGTCACCTCGGACCGGCCCTGCGCCGCCGCCGCCGTCTTCACAAAGAACAAGTTCCAGGCTGCCCCCGTCACATTCAGCCGCAGGGTCCTCGAGGCTAGGGCGAACGCCGGCCTGCGCAGCGTCATTGTCAACTCGGGCTGCGCGAATGCCGTGACGGGCATCGGGGGACTCGACGATGCCGCCGCCATGGCCACGGCGACGGACCAGCGGGTCGGCTCTCCGGACTCGACGATTGTCATGAGCACGGGTGTCATTGGGCAGCGGTGAGATGGCGTTTGCTTTCGAGGCTCCATGGCTGGTCGCTAACGTGCGTGTTTGCCGTCCAGCCTGCCCATTCAAAAGATTGTCGACCACATCCCCGTCGCCTACCACAAGGCCGGCGACTCGCACAGGCACTGGCTCGACTGCGCAAAGGCCATCTGCACCACCGACACCTTTCCCAAGCTCATGTCCCGCTCCTTCGAGCTGCCCTCGTCGCCCGGTATCGAGTATCGCATCGCCGGCATGACCAAGGGCGCCGGCATGCTGGCCCCCAACATGGCCACGCTGCTCACCATCCTCGCCACCGACGCCCCAATTGCCCCTGGGATCATGACCTCGGTCCTGCGGCGGGCCGTGGACCGCTCATTCAACTCAATCACCATCGACGGCGACACCTCGACCAACGATACCGTCGCCCTCCTGGCCAACGGCGCTGCTGGCGGCACCGAGATCACGGCTGAGCAGTCGCAAGATGGGCGCGCGTTCAGCAGCATGCTAAACGACTTCGCCACCGATCTGGCCAAGTACATTGTCCGCGACGGCGAGGGGGCCACAAAGTTTGTCACCATTCGCGTCGTCGACTGCGCCTCGGAGGAATCTGCGCGCGCCGTCGCCCGCTCCGTTGCCTTGTCGCCGCTCGTCAAGACGGCCCTCTACGGCAAGGATGCTAATTGGGGCCGCATCCTGTGCGCCGCCGGTTACGCGCTCATCTCACCCCCCGGCCAGCCCATCAACGACGCTCCGGAAATTGTTCCGGAGCGCACCAACGTGTCCTTTGTTCCGACGGACGGCTCCCAGGAGTTGAAGCTGCTGGTCAACGGAGAGCCCGAGGTGGTGGACGAGGAGCGGGCTAGCGAGATCCTCGAGGCGACGGACCTCGAGATTCTCGTCAAGCTGGGCACAGGCGACAAGAGCACTGTCCACTGGACGTGCGACTTTAGTCATGACTACGTTACCATCAACGGGGACTACCGTACCTAGAGCGGACGCGTTGCGGCCAAGGGAGGACATGAAGTCCAAGCACGTTTACATCTGCATGACGGCGTAGGCGTACAAAACCCAGCGTTCGGTTTGCTTGCATTAATATCCAAAGATGGGCTAGGCGAACTCTCTGTTACTCCCGGCCCATGACAAAGTATATACGCTTCAATGGCAAGTGATGGCGGGCTGGATTTGACCACCAGATGCACGCTAAGTAGTCAGGGTGCCCTTGGTACTGGGAACCTCGCCCTCCTTGCCCTGGACCCTCGAGGTAGCCAAGCGGATGGCAATGGCCAAGGCCTTGAAGGCACTCTCGGCCCTGTGGTGGTCGTTGTCGCCGCGGAGGCAGTCGACGTGCATGGTGATGCGTGCGGCCTGGGCAAAGCTCTGCAGGCAGTGGGGCACCATCTCGGTGCTGAGGGTGCCGAGCCACTCGCGCTTGAGGCCGAGCTCGACGACGCTATAGGGGCGGTTGGACAGATCGACGACGGCGCGCGAGAGGGCCTCGTCCAGGGGGGCGTAGGCGGAGCCAAAGCGGGCCAGGCCCGTGGGGGTGCCGAGGGCCTTGCCAAAGACGCTGCCGAGAGCGATGCAGCAGTCCTCAGCCGTGTGGTGGTCGTCGACTGCGCGGGGGCTCTGGACATCAGCGAGGGAAGCCGGAGGAAAGCATGGCGGGGGATGACGGACTGTGCAGATCGCCCTGGCAATTCAGGGCAAGGCTCCAACCAGCGTGCTTGGCCAGGGCGTGCAGCATGTGGTCGAGGAAGCCAATGCCCGTGTTGACGGCAATGGTCTGCGAGCTGGTCGACTGGGAGGCGTGGGCGGTGGTGGCCTCGAGGAGGCGCGGGTGGGTGTCGGGCGGCAGCTCGCCGCCGTCGAGGTTGAGGGCGAGCTGGATCTTGGTCTCGTTTGTGTCGCGGGCGAGGGCCGCCGCCCTGGCTGGTTGTTTGTCGGCAGAGCCCATGTCGCTGGGGAGTGACGAATGGCCGATGTCGGCGGCTTGTTTGGGACCGAGCACGAGATGGAGCGGGCGAAGGTGCCTTTCTGAATCACTGGCGGCGGGAGAGCATGGGCGAGAGAAGCGAATCGGGCCTCGCGGAAGACGGAGGGAGAGGGGACTCGGTCGGGTTTGGGTCTCACCGTCAGCCGTAATCAATATCGAATGCTGCCGTCTTGGTGCTTCTTTTTACTGCATCTTTCATTGGCTGACGGCAAGCAATCTGCAGCAACGCAGCAGCGCCGCCCTGACTAACAAAGTTGGGTGGGGATGAATGGGCGCGCCGGCGGGCGCCTTTGGAGATGTCGGTTGGGTCGTGCACTCCGACGTCACATGACCTATCTAGATACCTAGGTAGGTACTGTTGAAAAACCAGTCACCTCTGCCAAAAGTGGAGGCACCTCTTTTAGAGATGACTGGTATTCTGGTATATTTTCCACAGGTACAGTACCTACCTAGGTAGGCACAGTACCTAGGTGGGTACAATACATACTCGCTTAGTTAGTACCTGGTTGACGCGCTTGCTGGTCGCGCCTAAAGCAACAACAACAGCGCTTGCCTCGACTGATCATCACCATGAGCGTCCACATCGACCCCCTCAACACCTCGCACAATGGCGCCGACATCCCCTTGAGCCGTCAATCTCGCCACATTTCGAACTCGGTCGATCCGATTGCTCGCTCGACTCCTCGACTCTCCCTCGGCTCCGTCGAGATCATCCCTTGCGGGGCGCCAGAGCCCGACCCATGTCGGCAGACGCGGGCTGAAGGATGGAGAAGTTTCTGAGGGATTGGAGACAGGACGCCCTCAACAAGGCACAGTATGAGTCTGCCATATTCATCGGCGACAAGCTGCTCGCCCTCACAAGTCAGCAACGCTGCCCCGACACGTGCCGCCATGTGCTGACGCGCCACAACCCCTAGACGACGACCAGGATGCCTTCTGGCTAGCCCAGGTCCATTTTGCTACGGGCAACTACACTCGCGCCCAAGCCTTTCTGGCCAAACAAGACCTCATATCCCGTAACCCCGCATGCCGGTACCTCGCCGGCCACTGCCTCATCAAGCAAAACCGCTTCGAGGAGGCACTCAGCGTCCTGGGCGAGCGTAACCCGACACACCTAATATCAAACAGTTCCAGCAACAAGCGCAAGGCCCAGCCGCGACATGGGCGCCCGAGGTACCCCGAAGGCGACGGCGACGACGACGAGGCCGCCAACCGCCGATTCGAAGCTGCCATGTGCTTCCTCCGGGGCATCTGCCATGCCAAGCAAAACGCCTTTGACCGTGCCAAGGAATGCTACAAGGATGCCGTGCGCATTGACGTACAGTGCTTCGAGGCCTTTCAGCAGCTGATGAAAAACTCGCTGCTCTCGCCCGACGAGGAGTGGCAGTTTCTCGAGAGCCTCGACTTTGACTCGGTTACTGTCTCGGGCGACGTCTCGACCTCGCAGGAGGCTGCCGACTTTACAAAGATGCTCTACACGACGCGGCTCTCCAAGTACCGGAACCCGGCGGCCTTTGAGACGGCCTACGACTCGCTGTCGACTCACTACCACCTGGCCGCTAACCCCGACCTCCAGCTCGCGCGCGCCGACTTGCTGTACACGCAGTGCCGATACCGCGACGCCCTGGCCATGACGAGCGCCATCCTCCAGGAGGACAAGTATAACTTTGCCATATACCCCGTGCACCTCGCCTGCCTGTACGAGCTGAAGATGAAGAACCTGCTGTTCCTGGTGGCGCACGACCTCGCAGATACGCACCCGGAGGAGCCGTGCACGTGGCTGGCTGTCGGCACCTACTACTTTGCCATTGATAAGATCGCCGAGGCCCGACGCTACTTTAGCAAAGCCAGCATGATGGATGCACACTTTGGTCCCGCGTGGATCGGCTTTGCCCACACGTTTGCGGCCGAGGGCGAGCACGATCAGGCCATCTCGGCCTACTCGACGGCGGCGCGACTCTTCATGGGGACCCATCTGCCGCAGATCTTCCTGGGCATGCAGAACCACGCGCTCAACAACATGACGCTGGCCGAAGAGTTTCTCAAGACGGCGTACGGCCTGTGCAAGACGGACCCGTTGCTACTCAACGAGATGGGCATCGTCAAGTATCACCAGGACAAGCCAAAGGAGGCGGTCCAGTACTTTAGCGCGGCGCTCAAGATTGCCGACGAGATTGACAGCGAGCCTTCGGCGTGGCTCTCGGCGCGGACGAACCTGGGGCATGCCTTTCGTCGGCTCCGCCACTTTAACAGAGCCTTGGCTGAGTTTGACGAGGTGCTGCGCCTGGGCGGCAAGGACGCGGCCATTTTCGGCGCCAAGGGCCTCATCCTAATGGAGCAGAACCGGCCGGAAGAGGCGGTGGCGGTGCTGCATCAAGCCTTGGCCATTAATCCGCAGGACAGCATTGCCACGGAGCTGCTCAACAAGGCGCTGGAGGAGACGGCGCTGATGGACGGGGCGGCGGAGGAGGAAGCTGAAGACTTGGCCGAGTTTGAGCAACAGCTGGAGCAGAGGAAGCTGGAGGCTGCACATAGGCTCAACGGCGGCCACGGCACGGCGGACAAGGGCAAGGGGAGGCTGGGCCGGGGGCGGGTCCTGCTGCTGGACGAGGAAGACAAGGGCGAGAGCATGATGGAAATGACTGACGACGAGTAGGCGCAGACGGCAAGACGAGAGCGGAAGCCACGGGTGAGGAGACGAGCAACGACACAGGCATGTTTTCTGGAGGACACTTTCCTGGAGAGGCAGGCGTCTCGCAGAGACGACATTGGTGGACTGGGTGGCATTGCGATGGGACTTGATCAATTCGGTGCGGAGGTGGTGGGCCTGGTCAGTCAGTATGGTCAATATGGTGATGGGGTGGAAACGGAGCCGAGCCCTGGTCTCTTGTGCAGAAGCCTCGACGAAGCGCGGTTATAAGCCGCCTCGGATTGCCTATTCGCTATTGGGCCGGATTAGCTGGAGAGCGGCCGTCGGGGGCTGACACCTGCATTATTATGCAGAGCCCTACGTCACTGTCATCATGACTCACAATCGTCTCTCTCTCTCCCTCTCTCATACATCATACGTCATCAAGAGCCAGAGAGCAAAGCCCGCAAAGGCCAACCGCGGCCAGCTCGAGACTTGACGACTGGACGTATGCCGCCATGGGGGTCGCCGCCGCTGCGGGGCTGGACAGCGCCCGAGTCCGCGCCCTGGGCTGGGTCGGCGTCGCCTGCGCCGTCGGGCTGGGCAGCGTTGGCGGCATGCTGGGGTATCTCGCTTGGCGGCATGGCGTGCACCGTGACAGGTTCCCGGGTGAAGAGCGGCATGCGCTGATGGGGTAAGGGGGCGTTTCGGGAAGCCTTGAGAGTGCGAGGACACGGGACGTTGACTGGCGCCGTCGACGAGCGAGCACAAACAGTTCAGATCGGGACGAGAGATGCTACGCATACAAGAATCGAGGCCCACTTTGGACATGAGCGCCCCTTCTCTTCTGCGACCCGTATCTCAGGCGCCCACGCAAAGACTCTTCCAGTCCGAAATCACAGCTTGGCCAGCGGCTCGCTAAGCTCCTCGACGTTTTGGAAGCGGTAGAAAAAGTCGAGGCTCCCCGGGTTGAGTAGCGTCCCGCTCGGCTTGACTGTCTTGCCCGAGACAATGGCCTTTACGGGGAGCTCGACCTTTTTGCCGTTGACGGTCATCTAAGGCAGGGACGCCATCGTCAGTGGAGCATTCTCAAGGCGAGGACGACGACGACGAGAAGAAAGCACAGGTCCAGACTTACCGGAATCTCGGGCACGGCAAAGACATACTCGGGCACATGTCTCTTTGTCAGCTCCCGCGCAATCGTCGCCTTGACCCTGCCGACCATGTCCCGACTGAGCGCCTCCCCCTTGCCGGGCTTCATGACGAGAAAGAGTAGCACCCTCTCGTCGACGTCGTGCGCCCGGCGCTGGCCCACGCACAGGCTCTCGGCCACTTCGGCGGCGAAGCAGCGCTCCACAACGGCGTAGATGTCGGCGCTGCCGAAGCGGATGCCGCTCGGGTTGAGCACGCCGTCGGACCGGCCGAGCATGAGCACGGCGCCCGTGGCCGGGTGCACGGCGCAAAAGTCGCCCTGGGCCCAGGCCTCGTTGAAGCGCGCAAAGTAGGAGCCATGGTACTTGGGGCCCGGCGCCGGTTCCGAGTCGCCCCACAGGAAGAGCGGCACGCTGGGAAAGGCGCCCGTCGCAACCAGGTCTCCCGGCGTGCCGAGCGGAAGCGGGACGCCGTTGCTGCCGTCGTCGAGGTCGTGGTCAAATATGGCCAAGGGCACGCCGAGAGCGCCGCCGACACAGCCGCCGACGTAAAGGGGCAGCAGCGGATTGGCCAAGACGAAGCTGCCGGCCTGTTGTATCGCATCAGTTCGAGCTCCAAGAAAGGGGTCGTGTCTACACTTACAATGTCGGTGCCGCCCGACATGTTGACGAGCTGGACGTGCCCGGGAAAGCCGCGGTCGTAAAACCAGGCAAACTGCTGGTCCAGCAACACCATGCCCGTGCTCGTGACCATCTTGAGCCTCGACAGGTCGACCACGTCGCGCGGTGCAATGTTGCGCTTCATGAGCTCCGTCATCCAGCGCGGGCTGACGCCGAGGACGGAGACACGCTGCTGCTGGGCGACGCGGAGCAGCACCGCCGGGTCGGGGGTAAAGGGCGACCCATCGTAGAGGACGGCCCGGCCGCCAAGGATGAGGTGCGCCACGCTGCACAGGTACATGATCCAGCCCGTCGTCGTATACTGCAGGCCGACGTCGTCGGATGTCAGATCAAAGTGCAGCCTATTTTCCTTGAACGCGTTCATGAGCAGCGGGCCGACGCCGTGGACTATGGCCTTGGGCGTGCCCGTTGTGCCCGAAGAGTAGTAGATGGTGAGGGGGTCCTGGAAGCCAATGCGTTGGATGGGCGGCCGAGGTGAGCCGGCGGGCGCAGCTTGCAGGAAATGCTCGAGCCTCTCCGTCTGGGCGATGGCCGACGTGTCGCGGGGCTCGCGAGCAAAGCGCTCGACGACGACGACCTTTTCGAACAGGGGGCAGCCGTGCATGCCGGCGACGACACCCCTGATCTTGTCGCGCAGGTCAACGACCTTGCCATTGTACAAGGCGGCATCGTCAAAGAAGATGAACTGCCCTGGGTCAGCAAACAATGACTAAAAGAGGGAGGCCGCACCTTGGGGTCAATCTGTGCCGTCCTCTGCAGCAGTCCGGCAACGCCCATGTCGGTCGAGGAGCTGCTAAAGATGGCGCCCAGCCAGGCCGTGGCAAGGAACACGACGAGCGTCTGGCACGCGTGAGCTCCCACCATGACAACTCGATCCCCCTTGCCCACTCCCCGAGCATGCATTGCAGTGGCCAGGCGGGCGACGCGGGCTCGCAGCTCAGCCCATGTCACGTCGACGACGTCGCGGCCGCCCTCGCGCACCTCGGTCACGGCCGTCTTGCCGTCTTCCTTGTGCAGCGTCGAGCGCGTGCCGTCACCGTCGGGCCCACGCGTCCACAGCAGGTTCTCGGCCCAGTTGAGGCGCACGCCCACGAACCAGCGCGGGAGCTTGGAGATGGGCACCGACTCATCGACGACGCGCGAGAAGGAGCCCTCGTGGATGTAGCGCTGAGCGTCCCACAGCTGGGCGTAGAATTGGCTACGGTGGTCGCACGACCACTTGTGGAGGTCGTGGAAGCTCTGTTCCCTCGGTCAGCAACCATGTCATCTCGACTCTTCTCGCGCTCCCACCCGACCTTACCTTGAGAGCGAGTCCGTAGCGGCGGTTCGACTCTTGCATGAAGCGCCACATGGCCGTGAGCTCGGGATGCGGGTGTTCCCAGAGCTTCCGCGGCGCCTTCCCAAACTCCATGACGCTTTGTTGCCGAGCAGTAGCTGATGCGTCTTCCTCTCTCTCTCTTTTCTCGTGAGGACCAGCGATATCCTGTTTACAGGGTCAGTCCGCTGCGTCTGCCGTCACCGTCGAGGAGCACTCACGGTTGATCTCGATTTCAGGTTACACAGGGCGTCGTCGGTGTGGAGGCTCAAGATCGTTGACTCGTCATTGGGGGGGGGGGGCAGCATTCAGCGATTAAATGTTCCCCTCCCGAAACGCTTGCACGTACATGTATGTGTATATGCATGCATGCATGCATGTACACGGAGGGAGCAAGGAGGCGGCGGAAGCATCGTCTCAACCCCGGCTGGGCCAAGGTTGGAAAGGCCATACATACATGTGCGAGTGCGTGCATCGTGTTCGAGGTGGTCGTCGTCGACGGAATCTCGGAAGTCGGAAAAGCCGAAGAACCGATATGGATACGAATGATACTACTGTACCTGCACAACCTCGGCCCGATGTCGCTGCCTGTCCGTCGGTACCTCAAGTAAAGGCGCTGACTGCTCTGCACTCGCTGCGCAAACATCTCGAGTCACGCCTTTTCCGTACTAATAGTACAAACACTACCTTGCCTCCTCCGTACCTAACGTACATGGAGGCGGACACGTACTCTTCCATTCAATGCCGGCCTCACCTCCCATGCAATGACAAAGACTGAACAGTAAAACGGGGGAAAACAACAAAATCCATCCTTGGCCTCATCCGATACAGCCTTATTCTCCCCAGAAACGCCTTGCTCAAAACGCTTTCCCGACGCCAGCCGCCCTCCCATGCCTCCTCGAGCAGATACCCCTTTCGCCCTCCTCCCCTTGTCGCTTTGTTTGACACCATCTAGAGACTCTGCTCGCTCACTTGCCCAACCAACGCCTCCCCCCCAACCTAAACAGCACCCACGTCGTCGTCACAGATATGGCATCCACAGCGCATCGCACTGCGCCAGGTTCATCGGGTTCACCGCCTTGGCCACCGCGTCAATCACCGTCTGGTTGGCCGGCAGGTTGCCCGCTGGGTTATGCGCCAGGCTCGCCGCCCGCTTCACAATCGAGTCGCTGTTGAGCTGCACAGAGTCCCGCAGCTGGCTCTCGCTGATGCCGTTGCGGTGGCTGCTCGTCAGCCAGAATATCATCTCGTCCCGCACAAACAGCGTCAGCGCGTGCTCCAGCTCGTCCTCGGGCTCCGTCAGGCACCGCGCAATCGCCATGAGCGAGCATGCAAAGATGCCCTCCGTCGCCAGCGGCCCCATCAGCACTTGAAGGTTTGGCGTCAGCCGGAACGGCACCGGCTCCAGGTTGGTGAAGAAGGGCTTCGACGGGTTCATAAACGACATGAGCTCCGAGCCCCAGATATTGCCCGATCCGCGCGCAATGTTCATCTTGGACGGGTATCGGTTGTGCATGTAGAGAATGTACGTCATAAACGTCAGCGCCGACAGCTGGTACGAAAACTGCCGCCGGAAGAGCCAGAACTCGGCAAACTGCGGGAACACTTGCTGGAAGTGCTCCAGCGCAATCGTCGACGGCACCCACTTCTCTTGCACCGCCTTGAACACCTCCAGCCGCGCCGTCGGCGTCAACTCCACCTTGCCCTGCTTCGGCGCGTCAGTCACCGGCGCCTCGCCTTCTCCCCATGCCGCGTAACGTACCTGGTTCTTCGGGTCCAGCACGCCCCGCAGCTTCTCGAGCGTGAACAGCACCGGCTCGTCCTTGACCAGACTCACGCGCCTGCAGTGGTCCTCGTACACGGCCTGCAGCGTCACGTACGACGTGTCCTCTTGCACGATCCTGATATGAGGCGCAAGAGGAACCATCAGTGGCAGTGTGAACTGGAGGTCGCGGCGCCGGCTCTCCTTCTTGCGCCCCAGGGTCTGGTTGAGCTGCCGGAACAGCTGCAGGATCCTCTCCTCTCGCCTGCAGTGCCGTGCCGCCGGATGCTGCACCGCCCACGAGTGCACGCTGCCGTCGTGGCCGCGCATCTTGAGCCGCCGGTACGAGGCGCTGTAGGACCGCACCAGGTCAACGTTTGGCAGGAACCTATCGATGCGGATAAAGTCCTGGTTCTTGTCCTTGTGCTGCAGGTACTGGCCCGGAATCTCCACCTCGTCAAACTTCTGGTACCGAAATTCGCTCAAATGGGGCGAAAAGGTCTCCAGCGGTGCGTGGCAGATCCGTCGATCCAGCTTCTCCTCAAACTTGGTTCGCCAGCGGCGCAGCTTGTGAATATACTCGTACATGGTCGGCTTCACCTCCACAAAGTCCGCCTCAAACGACTTCTTGATGTGGTTCGGCAGGATCGTCTCAGCAAACCTAGTGATGTTCGTTTCCGTTGCCGGGGGAAGCTTGACACTCTTGGCAAACGAGGCCGGGGTGCGGCTGACATAGGTCAAGGCATCGTTGAGGAGGGCAACTATCAGACGGTACGCATCCTCGTCCGGGGGACACTTGAAGTGCTTTTGAATTTGGTCCACCATGGTCTCCATTGAAAGAGCCAGCAATGGGAACGCTGTCTTCAGCACCGACATGATCTCCTCGGTTAGCTCCCAAGGCGGCTTCTTCTGGCTTTGCCCGGGCTGCTGGTCCTGTCCCTGGCCTTGGCCGGCTCCATTGCCGGTCGGTATGGATGCGGCCGCAGACGCCTGCGACGCATTTGTTTCGATACCATCCATCTTGACTTGACCGCCATCACCTCCGCTGGCAGTGCCGGGTCGAGAAGCGCCGCCTTCGACTTTGGGGGGCTCCTGTTTGGTCTGCAGTGGCGACGCCACAGCCCTGGCATTCGACGTCGCCGACGGGGCTCGCTGTTGTCGAGCCCGCTCCTTCGCCTCCTGGCTCTTTCGGATGATGTGCATGTCCTCGCGGTTAGTCCGAAGCTGGAAGTAGAGCGCCTGGGGGTACGACTTGGCGATGCTCAGGAGAATCTGGTAGACGCGCGGGGCCTCCTTGTGGCCCAGACCCGTGAGCAGCTGAGGAATAAAGGTGATCCAGTACCACACGGGTGTCTCGCCCTTGAAGTCGTCAAAGCCCATGGCGATGGTGCCCTTGGAATCGTCCAAGCTGAGCAGCCAGAGGATCCGGGCCAGCAGCTTCCGAGACTTGGCGTTCTTGTAGCTGCCAGCTGCTTGCAAGTAGGACGTGAGTGCCTGACGAGCTGCGTTCAAGTCCGAAGGGTCCTCCTTGAACTTCCTGTCGTTGAAGTAGCCCCATTCTGCCCAAGCCTTGGCCGCCCCAATGTCAAAGTACAGCGCGGTGCCGTAGGCGTTGTCGGCCTCCTCCTTGTGGTTGAGTTTCTCGAGAAACATGCCCTTGAGCGTGTAGAATTCGGCCTTTTGCTGCGGGTTGAAGTAGTTGAGGTTCGTGTTGTTGATAACATCCAAACCACTCGACAACTCGTCAGCGCTCTCGTAGTGACACTTGGCCTGCTCCCGAAGCTTCAGGAAAGCCTCCTGAATCTCTATGTTAGGGAGGGTGTAGATGCGGCTCAACTGGCTGATGCAGACTTCCGGGAGGCTGTGCTTGCGGGCGACGTGAGCGAAACGGTTGATGATCCAGGCAGTCTCGTGGTAGCCGCGGTAGGCAAAGGAATTGGCCCCTCCGGTATTCTGCTGGCCCTGCTGGGGAAGCAGCTGCAGGTAGGTCTGGTTGATGAGGCTAAAGATGTGTTGCCTCCAGGTAACCAGGTCCTGCCAAGCGGTGATGTCGTCCCAGACATTGGGCAGCCTGTCGCGCCACGCGCCCAGGAGCAGCTTCAGCTCGCCAGACTTGACGTCGAGGTTGGACGAGTTCGTGCTTGCCAGGCTCTGGCAGATGACGCTAGCATCGTGCATCTCGACGAGCTGCTGGAAGTTTTGGAGCAGCGGGATGTGCGCATTGGTCAGTCGCTCCGGAAGCTGATGCCATTTCCTGATGGAGAGCTGTATGGCCTCATCGCAGACGCGAGCAAAGTCGAGTGCGTTCTCTTGCTGGTTGTGGAACTTGAGGAGGGACATGAAGGCTTGGAAAAAGGCTCTGCGAGGGGTTGGCGCATCCATGACACCCTTGATGACATTGTCAAGCGCCTCTCGGTGCTGAGCATCCTGCCACATATCCGTGTTGCGCCAGGCGCACTCGAGGAGTAGGTCTTGGAAGTTCTCGTGCTTGGCGAAATCCTGCAGGATCTCCCACTGCTGGAGTTTCTGCGCACACAGAACCCAGTGATCTTCCCAAAGCATGTACTCGGCCTGAGAAAAGGGTATGACGCCAGTCCTCGCCTTGATCTGGGCAGTCTCGTACAGCTTCTGGGCCTTGTCCCACATGCCGTTTTGCTCGTACGAGAGGCCGGCGTTGGTCTCGACGAACTGGCACCGCCGACGCCACGTTCCGTAGTAGAAGTCGTCTTCCTGAAGCAGTGCATACAGCTCAACGAGTGCGTCAAGGTTGCTCTCACGAACCGTTGCTGATTCGACCTGGGGCTTGATTGCCGCGTTCTCAAGCTGCACCAACGCCGCGTACCAAGCGTCAAACGTCTTGGCCTCGAATTTCAGGACGTGTGGCGGTAGCTTGCAGTCCGGCCACGTCTTTGCAGCTCCCTCGACTAGTGACTGGATGACATTGGGCCGCTTGTCGATTTGGCGGCTGTGGTAGTCTTTGGTCAACAGCGACACCATGCCCCGTTCGAGGTCAGCCCGCTCGTCCCGAGCAGTCGCAGACCAGAACATGGGGAAAATCGCCACCCAGAGCTGGTGAGCTAGCTGCGTGTCGACATGCTGCAGCTGCATCAGCGGCTCAATGACGTCTCGGACTTTGACCTCGCCAAGCTCGGCAATGAAACGACGATGGCCGACGAGCAGAGCCTCGAGTTTGTCGTCGCACATCAGCTTCGGCTCCCTGGAATCTCTGTCCTTGGGGTACATCATGGCTAGTTGAGAAGCCGGCCAGACTTTAAAGTCCTCGGGGTGAAGCTGAATGTTGGTGTTTAGCTCCACCGCGCCCAACAAGAGTTGAGAGGCCTGGGCAAGCCAGTAGGAGTCGGCCAGCGTATCCCAGTTCTGAGAGCTCAGGATATATGACAGACGGACGCTGGCAGTCTTGGACAGGCTCTTGTCGAAGATGGCCATGAAACGTTTGCGCATCTCAACGTCGACCGCCCTGGTGCCGATGAGAAAGGCGTGCTCCATCCGCACCGTCAGCTCGGTACGGGTGATTTTGGGGTCTTCGTAAATGCGGATCACGAGCTCCAGGAATTTTGACAGCATGGTCGAATCTTGCCTATGCTCAAACGAAAGCATCTTATGGAGCACGGCGGTTTTCTCCTTAAGTGTGGGCCACGTTCCCTCGGACCGAAACACCCAGCCTTCAACCATGCTGAGAATCTCCGTGCACAGCTCGATGTGCATCGACTTCTCCACCAGAGTCGCCAGCACGCTGAGGAACGGTCGCCGGTTGTCTCCCAGGTGCTCCATGCGCAGCGCAACAGTCTGAATCTCCTTGATGATCAGTTTGGTCTGGATCTCGAGGTCGTATGGGGCCATTTCCCCTGATGGCGGACCGCCGTCTTGGCCTCTGGGGTTCGCCCCGGCGGCCTGGCTGGCAACGGCGTTGTAGTGCTGCACGTGCTCCCGTGCGTGCTTGCTCTGCAAGGCCTTCATCAAGGACGTGACATGCTGGTCAATGACTGCCGGTTTGCGATGCCCGAGCGACCAGAGTAGGTTGACGCCAGAAATGTACGACGAGTTATTCATTGCTTCCGTCGCAGCCTGCGAGAGATAGGCGACAATCTCCGACGTCGGGGCCTCGGCCTCTGCTTCCACCTCTCCGTCTTCCATTGGCGCATCATCAGGGACAGCTTCAAGAACGCGCTTGATGATGGATTTCAACTCGCGCCCATCGTCGTACTTCTCGTCTGAGAGATGCAGGCAGTCCTGGACCTCGGGATTCTCGCTCTTCAAACTCTTTTCCAGAACCTTCTGCACTGCAGCAAAGTGCTTCTGCACCCACTCGTCTGACTTGCAGTTCAGCACGATTCGCACAACCTGTAGCGTGTTGATGACGTTGGTGAGAAACCTGTCGTCGAACTTCTCCTTGTCCGTGGGGTCGGCGTCGAAAAGGGACTGGGTCTTGTCGCTCCCGAGAATGACGTCGGTGACGTTTGGAAACAGGTCGAGCTCGAGATCGCCCCAGTATCGTGGCTGCACCAGGTTATACAGCAAAGTCATGGCCCTTTTACAGAGCTCCGTGCTCGGTGGCGGCAAGGGGACCGATGACGGGTTGTGTTCGCGGGGCTTGGCCGACGGCAGCTGGTATCGTTCGTTGAGCTGTGCGATGAACTCGACGAGGTACTTGATCATCTTCTGTCGGAAGATTTGAGAAATCTGGTACTCGTTGGGCGCAGGCTGCCTCAGCGCAGACGGCGACGGCATTGCTTGATCTGCATCCAGCTTCCGCTTCCGCGCATTCGGCGACAGCGAAGATTCCTGCGCCCCCGGGCCGGATGGGTTCCTACCTTCGACCCGCCACTGCTCCCAAGTCCAGATGAGCCACATCATGTTCAACGCCAGTTTTTTGCTCTCGTGAGACGGGTTCGGCGGGGCAGCAACTTTCCTCAACGAGGTGATGAGCAAGACGGCGTACTTATCGCGCGCCTCAAAGAACAGCTCAGGGTGCCGGACCAAGAAGTGGAAAATACTCGTCATTTGCTGCACGTTCTGGCCTTCATCCGCCAGAATCCGACGCGGCGCAACCGCCCAGGGGGCATTACGCTCGTTCGGGCCGCTCCCGCCACATCTCTTGGGGAGTACGGGCGCAATAAGCTCCAAGGCCTGCGTCACCAGGGCACGCCCCTCGTTCTGGTTCGTCTTGAGCAACGAAAGGTAGACTTGGCTGACAATCTTGGGGGGGGTCTCGTAGTGAGCGATGAAGTATCCAATCACCACGTATGCCGCGTGCTTGTTGATGACATCGTCGAGCCGGATAAAGGTCCATCCAAACTTGATAATGTCCTTGCGTGCTTCCTGGAGCGTCGTGTGGTAATACTTGACCAGCATTGCAGAGAGCTGAAGGACCTCGAACCGGGTGTGATCGATACCTGGCTGTGCTTGGTCGTCGGCGGCCATTTCTGGGTGAACCTTCCATATCTTGGTGCTGACAGCATCAATCACGGACCGGTCCATGAGACGCTGCGCCTTGTTCGACTCGGCTTGATTCCAATGCCGCATAACGTCCATTGCCACAATGGGGTTGACAATGTTGTGCAGCAAAAAGTGTTTGGTTTTGTTCGACGCCATTTTGCCCGCATACATCTCCAGGCACCGCAAGAAGGTGATTTTCCAAAACTCGATGGAGTCGCTGCAGATGATATTCCGGTATATGAACGAGAACAATGACTGTGTCGGGCGAAGCTCGTCGCCGGTGACGGACTCTATCAGGTTGAACAACGAATCCAGATCCTTGGGACTGTTCTCAAGTGACTTGACGAGAACGTTCATGAGCTGTTCCGCGGCTTGGTATGCGGGCAGACGAAGGTTGGCCGGAAGAGTGTAGGTTCGTATGTGGGTTTCAAGGTCTTTGCCAACGGTCTTGAGCCATGCAATGTTTTCTTTCTTGTCCATCCAGCCGTTTGTGCTCGGCCAATGGCTTATCGAGTCGAGAATGTGGACGGTGTTGACAACGGCAACGAACTTCTTCTCATTGCTCTGACCCATCACCTCGTTGCACCTGCGAATCAACTCGTCCACAGCCCCGGCAGCAAACTCCCGGATAGGTGTGCTGTCTGGGTGGCGCAGGACTTGAGCCAGCAAACGACCATACTTCAGTTCATCCAGTTTCCCGAGGAGATGGTTCCAGATCTCCTTGGGGTATCTGTTGAGATACAGATATATCGGATGGCGGAACGGGCTCTGAATGGTCCTTCTCAGCTTCTCCTCCAGTCCCAGGAAGCAGTCGATTAGGCGCTCCTTGAAGCCCTCGGCCAACGCTGGCAGCAGGTGGAAAATGTTCAGCGTGGCTGTGATAACCTTCATCTGAGGGTGCTGCTCGAAAAAGGTAAAGGATATTTGCTGCCAGGCGCTAGGCTCAACGATAGAGTCGATCTGGTCGAGCAGTCGCGCACCAATCTCGACCTTGAAGTAGCTAGTCAGCAGCTTGAGAAGTCTCGAGAGGTTGTCCAGACCGTGCGTGCTCAGCCTCTTCGGATCTGAGAGGCTCTGGAGCACAGGACGGAGACCACCCTGCAGCAAGTCCTTGGGCAGTCTCCTATCTACCGCCAACACAGACTTCAGGGCGTCGTTTGCAGCGGCAATGGTCGGTTTCGACTCCGAGTAGAGACACTTGAAGAAGACGGCCAGGATCTTGCCCTTGGTGGGGTTGTTCGCAAACTCCTCAAACGACATCGCTGTGCTGAGCAACTTGATGCACGAGACCCTCAGATTGACAATGTGCTCGTGCGTCCGAAACTCGGCAGGCTTGTTGGCCAGCGACTCGTCATTTGCGTCGGCCAGAGCCAGAGACTCCATCAGCAGGCGATTGAGGTTTTCGTCAAACTTGACCCAGTCATGCTTGAGGGTCATGTGATACGTCATAGCGTTGATGTATCCGATCTGAATGCTGAACGGTAGAGCGCGCAAGGGCTTGGAGTAGATCGGTTGCAAGAATCTCTCCTTGTACGGCTCAACAAGCTCCCAAACCTCACACCCGGCGGCCTTAGCGATGAGCTCTAGCGAGACCCTGGCGGTCTCGCGGACAAACTTATTCATGTGCGACAGCTCGTTGTTGAACTGCATGCACAACTGGGCAAGGCGAGGCTGCTTAACCGGAGGCTGGCCTTGCGGTTGAGGTGCGGGCAGAGCCTCTTCCTTCTTGATGCCCTGGGTGATGCGTCCCAAAAGAACCTGCAGACTCGTCTGGGCTAGAGTCCTAGTCTTTTCCGGTAGGTCCTGAGGCATATCCTTGATCACGTACATGAGGGCGCGAATGAACTCGGTCTGCTTCGAGGCCACCCAAGCGTCCCCCAAGTCGAGCTCCGTGAGCATGAAGTTGATGCCCAAGCTGCCCCCGGTCTTCGTGAACCACTCTTCTTCGTAACAGCTGTGGCAGAAGGTGCTGCTCAGATACGTAAAGAGAGGGAGGCGGCCGACGCTGCTTTCCGACCCGAAGATGACAGCAGTCGACTTGTAGAGCTCACGAATCGCCCGCTTCGCTGCCTCTCGCACATCGAAATGGTCCGAAGCAAGAGACTCGACTATCGCGTCTGAAAGAATCCTCGTGTCAATGTGCAGGGGGCCATCGCCGGCCTTTGGATCAAAGGGACTGTAGGTCCGCTTGAGATCAACCAGAGATCGGCCAAGCTCGATGAGTGCAAAGTGCCTGCAGACGTCGAGAAGAAAGGCATCCGCGTCGTCTTTGAAACCTGGTATTGACTCAGCAAACATGACGGCCTTGATGAGCTTCTTGGTGATCTGGTCCTGCTCGTCCTTCTTGGGGATTGACTTGTCGCGATTGGACACTTCGAACGGCACCAAGTTGATATCCAGATTTCGCGACAGAAAGTCTTGGGCCTGAAGGCGTACGAGCTTCGGCATATCATCCGGAAGCTGGTCGTAGCCGATGCGCAGCTTGAGCTGCGACTTGACCATATGGAGGGCCTGCTTCTTGTAGTGCTCGTCGTACTGGCGATTCTGGCCGTTCTTGCTCATCTTTGGCGCCTCCATGAGTTTCTGGATCGCGAAGTCGATGCCAAGATCGGCGGGGAACGCCCGGTCTTTTTTGGACCCAATGAGACGCATGTCAAAGCTGCAAGAGTCGTCGGCGTAACCCTTGTAGGTGAGAGGCACGGCACCCGACATGAACTTTCGATTCCTGCCCCCAAGCTTCCCGAGGATTCTCATCGTGGTGTGGGCGTGGAAGTGGCTGTATGGATGCGGCTTGAGGTGGTTGAAGAGGGCATTCATAAGCTCATCTATCACCGGGGCCATGATGGGGTCCAAGTAGTCCGCGGTCAGATTATCGACGCACAACTCCAACGTCCGCAAACCTTGTCCGACGAGCTCCGTCCCCGCTCTCAGGGCGACGACCAGGGGGCGCATCAAGAAGCTCAGATGGGGCAGCAGATGGCTCAGCCGCGCCGGCACGGTGAGGCACAGCTCGACGTACAGGTCGCGTTCAGACGGCTTCCGAGCGGCCATGAGGAGATTGTTGAGGACGTCGAGGAGCATCTCAAGCAGAGGCAAGATCTGTTTATAGAGCTGCTCAAACTTGCCGCCACCAATGCTGCGGAAGAGGGAGCGCAGGAGGAGGAAGTAGTTCATGGGCTCCTCTGCCTTGGTGGACAGCTCGATTGACTGTGTGACAATGTGAACGACGTGAGGCAGAAGCACCTGTTCATTTTGTCCAGCGAAAAGCGTGACCGCCATGAACGCCAGCTTGAAAAGCCGCAGCAGAATAGACGACTTTTTGACATCCGCCGACCCAACCTGATCGATGCGCTCCATGAGAAACTGAAGAAGCATGCCGCAAAAGCTCGGCGACGTGGCCTCGCTAGCAAGGAAAAACTGGGGTATATGTAACAGTGCTGTGTGCTCAAAGATCATGTCGTAGAGTCGTGGGATTTCCTGCTGAAAGACTTCGTGAAATGTGGCGGGGTCGATGCAATGGAAGACGGTGGCGAACGTCTCAAGCAGGTCCTTTTCCTCCTTGCTGCTCGAGATCATGTAAAAGTTGGCCATGTACTCGACGGGAGACATGTACTGGGCCTCCGAGGCGGGCTTCTCAATCTCGTAATACCTGAAAACATAGGCACCCTCCCGGAACAGCTTGATGATGACGTTGACCTCTTCGGCGGTGAAGCCATACGAGACGTCCTGCCAGTGAGATGGAGCGTTCTGCGGATCAATGGGGGCGCCAATGTTGCACGTTCTGAGCTGGTAAAAGGTATTCTTAAGGCCGTTCATCAGGTTCCTGAACAGAAACTTATTGTCCACCACGGGATCGGCCCCCCTGTCACGAGGGTTGGAGATCTTGATCGGCACGGCCGAGAAAATGTCCGTCTCGTCCCAGTCGGGGCGGTTCTCCTTGTCTGCGAGGTAGGACTCGGGGGTGCCTGCGTCTGCTTGTTGATGATACAGCTTGGAGAGCTTAACGGCGTTCGGATACTGGCGGTTCATGGCGGCGAACTTGTCGCCGATGGCGTTGAGAATCATGATGAGGTAGTGTCTCGCATCCACCTTGTTGGGGAGCTTGGCAATGCACTCGGCCATGTTAAGGAGCAGCTTTGCACTCATCGTCTGAAAGCTCGTGCCGGGGAAGTTGTCCTGCAGGTTCTTCGTGTAGACCTCGACCGTCTTGCGGATCTGTTCCGGGCTCAAAGAGTCTCGAACATGATGGATGAGGTCGGCGAGCATGCTGTATGCCAGGGGCCGCATGGTCTCGTAGACCGTCAGCCCATCGCCCGTGAGCGTCCGTTCATCCAGCAGCTCGTCAATCTTGGGGAGGAAGATTTTGCGGAAATTGTAGTTGATAATGTGTCGGATGGCAATCAGCAGCTCCTTTCTGGTCCCGGACTTCTCACGAGGGCAGTCTTTAAGCAATCGAACGACTACGTCCGGCAGCGTCGGCAAGAAGTCGTTGAGCTGGCTAGAATACTGCCGCAACAGGTAGGCGAGAAAGCTCATAGTCTTAACCTGAGCCGTGATGAACTCGCCAAACGCGGCCCTGTTCTTGACAGCAGGGCTCACGCCCGTGTGGATCTGGCCCTTGGCGGCGGCATCGACGTGGGCTTGCCTCTGCGCGCTCGCCTCGAGCAGCAAAACGGCCTTGATCAGAGGAACGAAGGCCTTGACGTTTTGTGACACGGTACTGCGGTAGATTTGGAATATCGAGACGACAATGATTGGGCACTCGGAAAGGACTTTGAACGACTGCATTCCTCTCAAAAGAGGGCGGTTCTGCTGCTGGGGGTCGGCTCCCAAGTCCGACACCGAAGCCACGGGCGATCCGGGACGTGGGGACTGGAAGTTGGTCTGCATGCTTCCCGGCGTCGACGGCGCGCCGGGCTGTGAGGACGCAGCAGAAGGCGCATTGTCCAGCTGTTCTCTGACGACCTTGTCCATCTGCTCGAAGAGCTCTTGAATCAAGGAAAGGAACTGCTGCACCTTTCCTTGCAGCACCTTGTGTTGGTGGCGCATGATGTCCGAGGTGATCTTGACGCAGAGGGTCGCATTGTCTTCGTTGTCTGTTCGAACGAGTTGCATGAGCAGGTCGCAGGCTTCTTCGGCGTATGGTTCGAATGGCTCGGCAGGCGCGGGCGCGGTCGGCAGCCGGTGGAGAACTTCCAAGATGCAGTGCCGGAGTTTCTGCGTTGACCAATGTTAGCTGAAAATGGGCGGCGCGTCGACGGGAGGAGCCTCACCTGCTCCGTCGAGTTGCTTTGAAAGATGCATGGTCCGCGCAAGATGTTGATGAATATCGGCATCAACCGTTTGAGGAAGGGAGGGTATATCTGTCCGCTGGTGTAGTGATCCAGGCTGTCGCGGAGGGTCGTCGCGGCTTCGAGCTTGAACCTGGCATCTAGGGTAAGGGTGAGAGGCGTCAGCCAGGATCCCTCACGGTGCTGGCGGCGACAGGCCCCGGTGGCGGGCAGGACAAACTGCTACCTAGGTCTGCAGTACTAAGACGTCTTACGACGTCGTCAATAGTGGTTCCCGACATGGCTGCATCATCGGCGTCCACAAGACGCGGCCGTGTCTTCCATTCGAGAAAGCTCGGTGCCGCGCAGCTCAGTCGTTGGACGGGCCCGAGGCCGGGGCCAGCGGAAGGCGAGGCTGTGGCGAGCAACTATGTCGCGACGAGGGAGCGGATCGGGAAATGGCAGCCTGAACTGCGATGAATGCGCAATTGTGTAGATGTATAATGAGTCTGCTCGTTCGGACGCAAGTTTCGAGTCGGGGCTGGGTCGAGGCTGCACAGCTGGCTTGGCTTCGGCGCGGAATCTCGCGGTGGGTTACGCGAAGTGAAGAAGAGGCTGCGCGTTGAAAATTACAGAAACCTCGAAAGCTGGGGACCACGGCCGCCAAATCCAAGAACGCTAGGGGCTGTAACAATGATGTTCCGGCGCTGGTCGCAAGCGACTGCCCCTCGACAGTGGGGCGCATGCCAAGAGCTCGCTTATCTTATCAATCCCTACCCATTTTGGCGTCGGAGGGGTTCAGACGCTTGCAGTCAAACTACAAATACCGCTCCACCTTCAGCAACCACCAACGTGGTGACACACCGGTGACTCGTGTGAATGTGGCTCGCAAAATAACTTCGTTTGGTCTAGGCTTGCTTCGATTACTTTTCCCTCAATACGGAAGCAGATTTTCCGTGGATACGCACAACCGATCCCCAAGTTGACCTACGCTTCGCTCGCAGTGCGCACCACCGAACTGGACGCGGTCACGCCGCAACGAACAAGAGTCTGCGTTCACGCCCCTTCACTTCTTGAACAGACAAGTTCGGCTGGTTTCTCACTGAGCTGCTGCTAAATTAACTATTCAGTGCGCCACCCTACTACTTGGGAAAAGTCATTCTGGTGCAAACCCGGCTTGCCGTTCTCTAGTCCGAACTCAGAATATTGAGTCAGACCTTGTTTGAAATTGATAGACAAGCTCGAGTCCAAAGTCATCCCGAGAACCCTTTGCTGTTGAGCGGAGTGTTCGATCCTCCCCCATTGTCTTCATCGAACCGGCTTGTCGTCACCAAGGAGGCAAAATGAGCGGAGAACATACAGCCTTCTTCTACGGTTCGTACCACGCCAGGACAGACTCCCGAGTGGCATTTTGCTAACGTTTACAGGGACCTTGGTAAGGCCTGAGGGGCTGACGAGAGTCTTGACGTTGATGCTGACTGTGACACAGATGGCTCCCGAGGTATTCTTCAGCGTGTGCTACGGCGACGAGCGGCCGCCAAAAGCAATTCGCGGCCTCCACACATTCGAATCCGCGATTCTGAACGGGCACTGCCGCCATCGCGTGCAGCTATGCTCTTATCCCGGCGTCGTGCCCCAAGACGGCCACAGCGTGCGAGGCATATATGCAACAGGCCTGACAGACGCCAACATGCGAAGGCTGGACGACTTTGAGGGCTCCGAGTATAAACGCGTCAGGGTCACAGTCCAGCTCTTGGGTAACAAAGGCAACGCCGAGGCGGTGGGTGAGACGAAGGAGACATCCGTCTACATCTTCCTCTTGCCCCAAGACCTAGAGAAGCGCGAGTGGGACTTTGAGGAGTTTCGTAGGGACAATATGAAGATGTGGACTCGGAAGCGATTGGGACATGGCGGTGAGCATCTTGATAATCAAACATACTGCATCTGCTAACTCGTCAAATTCAGAACTCGGCGACGGAGAGGAGGCAAACGGCGTTTGATGATGAGCCCTGATCCCACATTAGGTACGAGAGACCGAGGCTTCCTGGAGAGAGTCTGATGTTGCGATGATGGACAGGAGCCGAAAATCCGTCAATGGGTCGGCCCTAAGGCAATTGTTCACACGTGCGGCCGGAAGCCATGTGTGCGTTTGGTGCAAGTGGGGGCGGTGTTGCCAACCACGATGGATCGCCAGTAGAAATACAGGACAAAGATAAGCGAGCGAGGTTTGCAAAGAGAATTGTAAGACGCCTCGTGGAGAAAATGTTTATCCCACTCAGCGTCTTGGGCGGCTCTCTGTTCGCAGTGGCGAGCACATTGGCGAGGTGGAACTTGAAGGATTGTGCCAGCCACTTGGGCCGCACCAACTTGTTTCAGTGACGGTTCCCCAACCACGGTTCGCACAAAAGGCTTGGCGCCTCCCATATATGAGAAATGGAGCCAAAGGAAGCACGCCATGCCTATTGCTTTCATGCTGTTGCCATGCCCGGCTGCGCCTCGGATATCCTTGCACCTGCACTGGGTGATTTGGGGGGAAACAGAAGTCACGCCACGCCAAGCCCGCCCGGGGACATGTGATGTGTAAGTGTTTATTGGGCAAGCTGCTCCGGCGAGGGATCGAACAAGGCCACCATGCGTTTGTAAAAGTCCCATGAGGAGGACGGGGGTGGGGGCCTCCAGGATGCTCGGATTCCTAGCCGAGTGTGTGTGGCGACACTGGCGAGAGCTTGTATGGGTTGGGTAGCACGTACACGTAGCGTTGCCCCTTTTCTCCAAGACGACATTGTCCCGGCCGCAAGCACGCGGAAATGAAAAACGGCGGAGATGTAAGTGGCCGGGAGAGGCCCGATGATTCATGCATGGCAGTGAGCAAGGACTTGGTTGATTGCTCCCCAGGTCCCACGGACTTGCGGAAGCGAGGGGTCAAAGAGACCGCTTCCTCTAGGCAGAAATGGATGATGGAAGGATGAAGGAGCGACGGCGGCCTCGGCCCGGGCTTCGGAAGACGGCTGCCGGGAGAGTGGAGGATGGCGATTGCGCGTCCTACGGGGCGAGAGGCTCTGTTTTTGGCGTGCTCGTCGACATGAATCGGGGGTTTCATTGCGAGAGGAGAGGCGAGGCCATAGTGAGAATGGTCGCTGGTTTGTCACTTTGGTCGGCAGGCGAGTAGAGCACGTAGGTGAGTGAAGAGGTTTGTCCCTACTCCATGCCCGCATTTCTGATGGCTGCCAAGAAGAACCCTCCCGAAGCCAAAGGCACCCAAGGCACCCAAGGATGGGTTGGCCTTTTGGAGTGCATACAGAGCTGTAGTCTGCCAATTAACCCCCCCCCCTTTGCGGCGCCTTTGCAGGGACCTGTTGCAATAAGCTACTGGGAGATCCACCACGCTATGCAAGGTTAAAAATCCCGCCCCCCCCAAGAGGAAGAGGAGAAAACGCTTTGTTTACGAATACAGGCCCATAAAAGAGGCAATCAGGGGTCTCCCGGTCTCACCGTGGCAAAAAAAAAGGAGGAAGAAGGAGAAAAGGGGGCCTGTGGTCCGGTCGACAAAACCCAGCCGGTCAGGCGACAGGGTCTGGATGCGCGATAGTCCATCCAGGTGAAGTAAAGGAGCAGCGGTCGAGGCGGTTGAAAGGAGCGACTGTATGTGTGTACGAATACGCGCGCGCACTCACGCACACGCACACACAGGACACCGGGGCTGGTCGATGGGGCGGCCGGCGGCTATTCTCAGTGTTGGAGCAACAGCGGTGGCGGCCTGTTCTTGAGACGCCGGCGATGCTACGTAGCAGGGTAGTTGGGAGGAGCGATGCATGCTTAAAATCAACAATGTGTCTGCAGAGGTTGTACAATGCGGTGGCACCGGGCAGCCACCACAAAGGCCACGCGATAGAGACAGGGAGCGTTTGGAAGGGAGAGTGAGGTGGTGGCAGAGGAGAAGAAGCAAGACGAGGCAGAAGCAAAGAGAAGAGGTCAAGCTGGCGATTGAAGGCAAGGGGCTCGTCCACAGACCCGTGCACCGACAGCGATGCCGTCCATGCGTTCCTTCGTCCAGGTCATGGGCTGGCTTCTTGTCGTCACCACCAGCCCTTTTGTTCTTTTCCTTTGCAGAGGGAGGGTGTGTGTGCGTGTGCGCGTGCGGCGAGCAAGCCAGGCGGTGGTGGCGCGCCCAGATGCAAAGCCGCGTACCTGCATGTGTTTGGGATGAAACCTGGATTGTCTCAACGGGCCCACTCGCCGGGAGAGGACAATGTGGGTATTGCTGGAGCTGCCAAAGGAGAAAAGAGATCGATTGGCGGGGCTCGGGCGCCTGTGCTGGCCCGGGAGGGGTGGGCTGTCTGTCCCCTGAAGGCGCGGCCCCTGCAGTGAGGGCGGGCGGGTGTCCTGGCAGTCACTTGCGTCACTTGCGTCACTTGCCCGACGGGGTGTTTGGTGAAGCCTCGCTGCTTACATAGGTACCTGCTTAGTAGATAGGTAGGTACCAGGTAGGTAGGTACAATACAGGCAAGTGGCCTGTATGTATTCGTAGGTGGTGCTCTGTAGTTGGACACACACGCGCGCGCGCAGCCCGGCTCTTTGTGCCCTTCTGGACGGATCGACGGGCAGCTTCTCGCTTGCTTCCACCCACCCATGCCCTGGAACCGGTGTCGCTTGCCGGACCAGAATGCTGCAAGGTGCCGCCAAGGGTGCACGCATGTGCCTGTCACTGGCCACCCTTTT